>CM067379.1:12452026-12547220 GCA_034510155.1 Eucriotettix oculatus
CTCCCCACCAATACATAAGTATAAAATCACCTTGCAACAACTAATCATATCATCATTCGTTTGAGTGTGTGTAATTGGTAAAAAAAAAAATGTTGTGTGTTTTGGATTTTCAGAGCTATTACAAACCAACATGGCCAACTTAATCCATGCGATATTAGCTATTTTATATAGGAATAATGATGTTAGTAAACTAAAATATACAGGCAATTCAAATAAAACTTGATAGCAATCCATTTGAGAACGGTAATTCGTACAATAAAGCGAACAATTATGTGCATAAGAATATACATGGTTTTGGAGTGGGTATAAGGGTACAATATCAGCAGACGATTTGAAAGCTTTATTTCAGAAGTTGAATATCAGCTTTAATCGCCCTATATTTGTGAAGGGTAGGGAGAAACATAAATGGGTTTTTGATTACATTACAAAAGATGATGATGTCATAGATCTGACGGATCTCGGTTGTCCGACATTGCGAGGTGCGAATCCACAAAAATGCAGTAGATACACATCTTTTATAACAAGTAGAATAAATGATGAGATGGAAGTAGTAGTCTGCAACAAAGGTGATTATTTTGTATGTGATTGTTATATTTATAATAGCGAATGTTATATTTCATAGTGTTTTTGTTTCTTTTCAGAATTTGTCTTTAATGTGTAAACATCAATCAAACTGAAGTATGTGTGTGTAGTGTGTGTTAGTCCAACACCTCAAGAATTTAGTTATAATAGACATTTGAATAATTAATTTGTGTGTGTGTGTGTGTGTGTGTGATGTTCAGAAAATATTAAATAAACATATTTGCTATAAAGTTTTCTTGTTTTGTTTAATTTTCTCTCTCACCCTCCTTGACAATCTGGTTAGGGAAGGAATAACAATGTAACACGATTTCATCAAAAAAAAAAAAAAAAAAGTTATATATATTAAATTTATTTATTCAAAATATTACAGAATATTGTTTTTTATCAATCCAACTGTTGTGAGAATTATTATATCACCAACCATTTTACAAATACTATTATCCCCTTTCCTTCGGAGTATCCGTTCCACGAGATAGACATCTGAATGCTTAGTTTTTTGTAATTCCTCCAAGTAGAAAGCACCAGCCAGCAATTGTTGTTGGTAATCCTTCAGTATGTAAGTTATGGGGTTTTGTTGGTTGAACTTTGTGAATAGTGAAGAGTTCTGTAGTCCAATTCGGTGTATAACCCTTTTCGAATTGATGTTTTTTGCTTACTGATTGCGGACAACGTCTCCAACTTTAAATTTATTCTTTCCTCCAACCATTTTGATATTGTTGTACACCGATGAGAGCAAACGATTATCGTGTACATCACAACGGTTTCATTTTAATGGTACGGTGATAGGAGCGATTGTAGTCTCGAACAATATTTTGTAACATATGTATCCACACATGCGAACCTTGTTTTTGTAAATATTGGCCACATACGCTCACATAAAGTTCGGTTAAAACGTTCTACAAACGCTTGCTTTCATATTGCTGTACGTAGAGTAAATGATTAATGTTGTGTGATGTTGCCCATTTTTTGAAATCTGCATTATAGAATTCAGTACCTATATCTGTCTGGATGTTTTTAGGATGACGTTTGCTCTTATCGTATAATTGACATACTACTGTAGCAACTTCCTTACCCCGCTTAGTCTTTAAACGGTTGTACCCATGCATATTTGGAGTAAACGTCAATAATAGTTTAGCATGTACTTAAAACCATTATTTTCTTTCGAATAGGGAATCATTTCCACCAAATCCATTTGATGTAGATCATCTAGTCCCTTGGTTATAACCTTACGACGTGCATAAGCGTTTCCGAGCCGGACGATGTAATTTCACTAGCAATACTCTGCCATCTAACGTCCATCATTACTGGTATGATGTTGAAGCAAAGAAGTTCTTAGTTTTTATGCAATGATTCGAGCTTCTCGCAGTTTCTTCGATGATGGATGTAATTTTCGTTTTCGTGAGCAGTATGACCAGCCGATTTTGATGCCATCAACAACTGCAAATCGATGTACAAGTTCATTAGGATCATCCCAGTGTACATAGTCAATAGATCGTTTTTGTTGTTGATGATGAGACTTCCACGTAATACCATGACCTGTATGTTTTTGGGGGAAAGAGTTTTTTAATAATCTCGGTATATTTTATAGCCTCTGTTGGATCATTCAACTGATGTGTCGGTAGATTGTTGTAATCTGTGTGCGTTTGTAGATTCCAATATTTGCTTGTACTCTCTAAGATCTGTTGCTTCGTAATATTTGGGTTTGTTTGTAAAGAGTAAATTATAAAGTCCAGCTGTTCCTTCATAGGTTTTTATTATTTATGGTTATTAAGTTGTTTACATCGAAGAATATTTCGGAATCTCCAATCAAACCATCGATTTCCTTCCTTCCGTACGCCGTATACTTTATCCAAATTTTTGTTTTGATAAATAATTTTACAAAAGATGCTCCTCGCTCTTCTTCTTCATCCTCTTCTATTTTGATAGGAGGCAGTGCTGTTGGTGCTGCTGATTGGAATGTGTGGTTGTTTCTAACACTATTCAGTAAGGATTGTAGAGGTTCCGAAATTGGTTTAAATGTTTTTTGAAGATGAGTTTCTTGTTGCAACTCATCTGATTTAAGTGTATTATATTTATGTTTTATATTCTTGATGGCTTGCGCAAGGTGTCTTTCATCACGCATGTCTTTTGTTATGCGCGACGGGTATTCGAACGAACCACCTTTTGTGTTTCCATAAGCAGGCTTATATTCAAACTGATAGTGTAGTGTGTCGTTCAAAGCAGTTTTATATTCTATTCGCGTGCAGACTGCACAAAGTATTCAAAATCCATTGCGATATCGCCCGTTATTTAATTCACTATCTTTATCGATAACAACGAAACCGTACCGAGTTTTCCAACAATGAGCGCATAGATTTTTGAATGCATCGAAACTCATATCCGTCTAAACATGATCATCGTAAACATGTTTTAAGATTTTCCGACGTCTTGTCGAAATACAGATAGATGAAATTCGCATATAACACGCATGTAATATGTTTTAGGTAGAATAGTGTAGGTCTGACATAAATAAAATTACATCTACACCGTAATGTCTAGCAGTGCTAAAGTATATTTTCATAAGATTCTGTTTATTCACACGCGCCTACATCATCGAAAATGATTATTAGGAATTTGGCTTAGCTTTTTCCGATGCACAACATCATCGTTTTCGGAATAGTGCAGTGATTAGGAGATGTCTGAAATTGAATTCAATATATTTTCCAAGCTGAACATATTTAACTTTGCTGCATGCGATTTCGAATAGATATAGATATTGGTTAAAACGCAACCCATTTGGGTGTTCCAGCAGACTAATCATAAGGTTCGCTTCCCTGTCCCACAATTCGAAGGATCCCGCATACACGAGACAGTCGTAGAGAATTTGTGGTGTAGGTAGATGCGCAGTGACTGACTGACGCATTGGCATTTCGCGCCCCCCTGACCGCCACCACCAGTCTGGATCATCTTGTACAAATCGTGAAACAGGTAGTGGAGGATGCTCCCTGCATTCGACCCGTTTATCATCGGTAGCACGACGTGAGTGTTTTACATACACAGCAATACTACATCAATATACGCATACCGAAAAAATGTAAGCATCCACAAAATGTTCATCCGCTCGAAGAGCAACAGCACCAACACCTCCACCACCAACAGCAGCGATAAGAAGAAGATCATAGCGGAAGGTGCTTTCTGAACAAAGTTATAAGACAAAAACAATCGACCACCTACCTTTCGAAGCACATATTCCAGGATATCAGTATTGTGGTCCGGGTACTTCCACCTCAAAAAACGAATGAAGCGAGGTGATCCAGGCATCATCCTCTGGATCGTGCGTGCAAGGAGGCATGATATAGCATACCAACACAAAAGGCGCAAGTGAACTGACAGGAAGCCCGATCGTGTAATAGCTACCAAGGCTTGGTCTAGAGTCCAAGTCCTGCAGGACGCGGGTGTACGTGAAAGAATGCTGCGCTAGCCGTAGCAGGGGATCATGAGAAAGCAAAGTCGAAGCTTGGAGTCTGGAGTCCAAAGAGAGAAAACAAAAAGAAGGAGCTTTAAAAAAAAAGATAAATTTATCTTCAATCATTCAGAGTGCGCGGAAAGCAATTTCATGTCTAGTCAGCAGATTACCAACGCCAAGCAAGCGCTGCTTTTGCGCTCAAGCAGCACGTCTGGTTGCAGGGAAAACCAACAGTGTGGAAACAAAAAAAGAATAAAATCCCAGTAACCACAAAAGGTGGGGGAATTCTTACCGCTCATTCCAGTAGTTCGCGGTGTCTCTCGCTTTAGTAGGTTTGGCCGGCGGTGTGTCAGGTATAATCAACGCAGTAAACAAAGCCAAAAGTGCAACACAACAATTGTCCGGAGATGCAACGTCACAACAATGTTATGTGAGGCGGTAGCTCTACGGTGGTGGAAACGGGAATATATCTAGCCACCTTACAAAAAAGGTTTAGGTCTGTACCTCAGACCATGGTAAAACTACCATACAAACCACTCACCAAGCATAGAATTTGCACCATCGATGGCGTTGTCGGTTGCACATCCCCTCATTTTCGTGTGGTTTTACATGCGAAACCACATTGCCTAAGCATAGCACGTAACAACGACGAGTTTGTATTGTAAACTTGGAACCATCTTCCCGTTCTAGGTTCACATT
This sequence comes from Eucriotettix oculatus, assembly GCA_034510155.1. Taxonomy (NCBI): domain Eukaryota; kingdom Metazoa; phylum Arthropoda; class Insecta; order Orthoptera; family Tetrigidae; genus Eucriotettix; species Eucriotettix oculatus. The sequence goes on from CM067379.1 coordinate 12,456,753, forward strand.
GGGTGGCCTTTGTGTAAAGCGTGGGAGGCTGTGCACACTATTTCGACAGTTATGGTAACCTTAAACCGCCCTCGGTCGCGAATTTCACACTATTTATGCGATGCTTGCCATAGTATTTGGTATAACTACGAACGATACCAATCTTTCGATAGCATTATTTGTTGGGCATTTGTTGATTACAATTTCTGTTGACTATAAATACCGTTCCGATGTGTGATATTATCGACACAAATCACCATCACCATCATGAAGGAGTGGGTGCACACATTGACAGTGACTGGATCTGAATTGAGCACGGAATCTAATCTGAGAGCTTGTATTTAGACGATGTTTCGTACGAAGTGGCTTTGAAAAGTTTATACACATCCAACTCGATTTCCAACATAACAAACGAAAATAATCTGCTGTTAATTAGATACAGAGAACCACATGAAAACATTAATGTCAACATCACCAATACCAGAAGGTGCATACGAATTTGAAGACATCGTGTCACATTGAATAGTAAGTTTGCGCAGATAGGGGACACTCCCAAAGAAACGTAAGAACTGCAGAAAAAAAACGTGAAGAAACATGCAAAAGATAATTTTTATATGGGGATTGATAAAGTTACATCGCGAACGAAACTATTTAGTGCGTACACAATCGACTTTACCGTCGACGGATCTCTAGCAATCTATCCTAGGTTTTGAACGAGTCATATTAAAGCCAGGCGCAGTACATTTCTCCCCCCACACCATTCTGCATCACGAACATTAACGTCATACGGGTGGAGTGCAATATTGCTCAAGGTGCATTTTCTAAACGGAAAACGTACACATTCTATATACGATTTTTTCCCCAAAGTATCCCCCTGGTATATAAAATAATAGAGCAACCTCTGCCTATGATTTATTATCCCATCACCTTGCAAAGTGTTTAACAACATTAGTGTGAGTCTTCGAGATCAGATGTGGGGGTAAGATTAGCCTTCAGAAAGAAAATCTTTCAGTTACTCTTCACATACGAGCGGTTGAATAATAATAATGGGCATCATCTACGTACGAAAAAGTGTAGGCCAACAACAGCAACAAACTCATATTCACCCAAATACGTTGACAATAAGCAACAGACGGTATCTCGAATCTCTAGATACACAGTGAAAAAAAAAAGTATAAAGCCAATCAAACATGACGCGTTCTCATCACTGTCAGACAAGTCTTTGTGTGGTAAACACCATGTTTCATGTGTTGGATGTGGAAAATAAACCTACTTCAGTCAATCCATTACAGCTGTTAAGAAGCGAATTTAACCGCCCCTACGCAGGCACCACTTTCGGATATAACGATGAAATACGAATTCCAATTCGCAAGCAGGAATACAGTCTGCTGCCATCGCAGAGTAATATCCACATCGTAGGTAAAGTCGCAAACGACGATGGAAAGACGAGTACTACTGCAGTTCTCGATACAAATTTTTCGCAGCATTTCTCTTCAACGAGTGTCGTTAATGAGCTTAACGCACAGGAAATAGATCGCACGAGAAATTTGGGGATAACAAGCACGATGAAGGCTTATACATCACTGAAGCCCTACAAACAATCTTGAAAATGCTGGTTGGTTTCCTGTCGCTGATGGGGATACACTTGCTGATTCTAAAAACAGGTCGCTTCCACGTAATCGTTCCTCTATCTCTACTTTTGGGCTTTGCTGAAGATTATTCAAAAGTGTATTATAGGTTGCACGCATGAACTTGTTATTAATCCGAAGTAGCAAATGACAATTGCACTCTCCTGAGCAATACCAAGGATGATAAATCTAAAATAATCATTGAGGATAATTTATTGGAAGGTCCCATCTATTTCTCTCTCCCACGAAGAAACAGGCGCGAATGCTCGGCATCGAAGAAAAAAATGATAACATTTATATGGCGTTTTCGATCGTGGGAACTGTATGAACTACCTTCAATGCCTATAACTAATAAATTTAACTGGACCGTAAAAGCATCTTCCCAACTGGAGAAACCATCGGTTCATAATTTTTTGGATTTCAAATCAATAAATAAATAAAATCTGCTAACAGCTGGCGGTTCGATCACTGCAATCTTTCTAAACTCAAAGTCTTCCTCAACGAAGAGCACTACCCCAATGAAGACATACGTGTTAAATGGAGCGAACATGATTGTTCCGACCTGTATGATATGTATATCTCAATTTCAGTCTTCATATTATCACTCACTATTGAGGGAAGTGAAATAGTTTGAACCAATGCTCAACAGAAAGCAATTTATGTCGCAAGCACCTTTGATCGTCATCGATTGTTCACATCAAAATGATTCTATTCGCTCATCTTCAGTCGATATTCGTGTGGAACTCGAAACAGATGTCATCATTCCTGAAAGTACGTCTCTCTCTGCGCTACTGCTCCATGATCGCGTCGTCACCTACAAACCGCTCAGTGGGGAAGTTGTTATAAAACAATTGTTGGATGGAAAAATGTAATTTCTCATTGTTACTATTATGTTGTTGTTTTTAACAAATATATGTATATTGTTTTTTCTAAATAGTTTGTAATGTATTTATTTCACAACCTTTCCTTAATTATATGATACATAGAATTGGGATTGATTTTTTTTTTTTTTTTTTTTTTGGGGGGGGAATAAAGGTTTGTAATGACAACAAGAGTTTACATCAGAATTAATGTTTATTACAATAAGTATATAAGCATATATTTACACTGATTATATAAAGAATTAAAGCAAAAATAAACATTTTTTTAAATCATCTACTTTACAATACGATAATGACCCAACGCTAAAGTTGAAATAACCATCTGACTGAATGAAACGTTTTATCATCATCAGCCGATAAAACTATTTTGTTTTGGCATACAGTGAAAACATCATGATGTATGCGATTGTATGGAATATTGCTTTCTCATTACATGATTGTTCTCGCGAAAACATTTTTCATAATCCGCTATGGTTAAGTTTGCGTTAGATTTAACACCCTTGGCTTTAGTTTCAATCTTCTTTTCAGTTTCTATAGCATACATTTTGGCTCTAAGCCCGACAATATTTATGAAACAAAACGCCAGACAATTCATCTTTCATGTAACCGATTTCGCGTCTATTCATTCTAGGCATTCGAAACCGATTGTTTTCCAAATAGTCACCAGTATCAAACCGCTGAGCAATATCATCCTTTAGGTCCGCATAAACATCGTCAGTCATTATGCGATAAATTAAAACTATCAGTATCGGTGTACACCAACGTTAGCTCTTTTGGATATTTTGCTTTCATATACCCATAGTGAAAGTCAACCATTTTAGTTTTCGATAATTCTAATATCGCCATCCCTACGAAAATAGGTTTATTGTTCTTGACACACACTTTCCCCATTTCAATGGCTGCGCACGCCTCATCAAAAATTACCCTTTTCTTAAAGTTAGGTTGCGCCAACAATCTCCCAGCACCATAACGCCCATCCCAACCGCGTAACGATTTTTACATCTCTAAAATTTCCGCAACATTCATCAGTGTGCGACCAAAGACAGAATTATTCATTTAACTTAAAAAAATTCTTATCGAGATCGTTTGTGGCCTCTTTACGTTCCTCCGTATTTAATTGGATGTATGGTTTCATCCAATGGCTTTGATCGAATTGTAATATTCTGTGTATTTTTGTGCATTGGCAAACCATACTGCAAACAACTGTTTCAAATTTCGGTAGTGTATTACGTAGCGTTCTTTGTCATGCAGATTTGTCATAAGTTTTTTGGTGTTAGTTGCACCAACTGCCATCATTTCGGGGCAGAGCGGAAAATCGTTATGCCAATCGTGTATTTCTTTCGGATACGATAAATCTACCTCCAATATATAACCTATTTCAGATTCATCACAAAGTTTTGCACATTGAAATTGTTAACATTTTGAATCCAAGAAAAATTAGCTATTGGTAGATAGATACTGCATCATGGCCCAACCATACAAGTTATTGACATCAAAATACATCAAATAAGAGTTGGGAGCTTCCGAATCGTAATCGGACATGTATTTATTGTTGGCTTTAACGTATCTACAGCCACAAAACACTACTCCCCCACGAATTCCCTTTTCCACAAACTGCAACATGTCAACGTCTGTGAAGAGTTCTAATTTGACGTTTGTAATTTTCAGAAGAGAACTCCACGCCAAACCGGGAGCTGTGAAATAATGAGCAGGGTCCAATCCGTAGGTTGTTCTGCACACACTTCGAAAGTTTTCGAATATGTCTGCCAAAAGTAAAACATCGCTTTTCAAATAGAGATCCGAATATTCCCCCAACGTACTGCAATTGAATGTTCTCCACACACATTGGGCGCGTTCGTAATCTCCTTGCGAAATGTTACTATCGCTAATTGTGCTGTAAAACATTTCTTGTGGGGGTAAAGCATTCTCATCCAATACACTCGTTTGCTTTACGTATTCATAGGGAAATACACCCTTCTGACACATCAAGTCAAAGTGAGCGGAGTTGGAGAAATATTTTCGTGTTATGTGCTTCGCATTGTTGTCCATATACGAAGCACATTTTTCTAACGAACCGCCTAAAAAGTTGAATGAATCAAGAAAACGTAACTGTAATGATCGCTTACCACCTCCGATGGGGATATATATTTACTAAACGATTTGTATCGTTCCATATTTGAGGGTATTAGTGATATTCTCCCCGGATTTAGCACCTCGCCATCCTCCCCCACCTTCTCACACAGCTTTTTAATTATAAAGTGACTATCGTATCCGCTTAAATTGTGGAAAAATACTGGTACATAATTAGGTAAAATGTAACGCAAATTACAATCCTTGTGACTAGGGCCTCTATATTTCCCCGTAAGGTGATTATGGTCTCTGACTTTATCTGATTTAACTGTTTCAAAATCTTTCTCGCAAATATGACAAACGCGTGCCTCTGAAAATTCTAATTCTTCATCGATGCTAAGTTCTTCCATAGGAACTTTGTGATCGTAATATAGAGTAGCAATATCTTCAATAATTCTACACAGTTCTAGAACAAACCAATCACAGCAATCGTCTCCACGATACAAATTAAATTTGTTATAAGTTTCATCGTAAGAACAATGCAAATAGTAATGCGATACTGTGTGGCTTATGATGTTGCAGTCGTGATGTAAAGGAATTATTATTTCATTCCTCGACATAACCGCATCGATTGGGTTCAAAGTACACTCGATGTCCGCATAAATGACAAAAGGAACAATTTCTTTATGTTTATACTCACTAAATTGGATAATTTTTTCATGATCGTTTGGCATTTCTATTTTCAATGATTCAAATTGACGACAATTTACGCTGTGTTCATTTAGTTTCAGTTGCGTGTTGAAATAAGATAGGCAACTTTCACATACGTATATGACATGTTGGTGTTTATTTAAAGAAGAAGACACTAAACGAGACAGGGATTTAATTGTAGAAAAATGGTATACAGCATTATCTTCCTCCGTTTGAAGCAACAATAAGTTGGCATGTTTGTTCTGAGCTGTTTTTTTTCTTTGTGATATAAATGGGTACTAGTGTAAACGTTTCTTGTTGGCTCTCGTTTCCTACACACATCCACCGACCATTTTTTTGATTCATCAACCCGTATACGTTTACCGATATATCGTTTTGTTTTTCGAATTTAGAAAAATTATGTATTTCCATAGGCATAGGAATTCCCTCTAAATTTAAAACATGTCTATAGTGAGGATAGGACGATTGGCGTTCGCTGTGACTTTTCGCAGGCTTTATAGCTGCTATGATCGACCAAGCAAAACAGTCGTCATCTTCACACATTACATTTATAACAGTCTCTCTTATTTCTAATGACTTTTGGTAATTTCAACCAATGACCCGCATGTATCCCAACATATGAATTTATATTTATACGTAGTTCCAACATTGACTTAAGCGACCACCCCGAATCTCGCTCTGGGAATCTACTCAATTTTCTTAGGATGTCTTGTATAACGTATTCATCATACCACAACCGCAAATCTGTTGCTGTAGTAATGATCTTATTTTTTGAAGAGATATGCATTTTCGTTGTTTCACCTGTACTCGGCAACAAATATTCACATATCAATGAAGTGTTCACCTTAAGCGCACTATGTTTTAGAGCTAATTGCACATACTTTCGGAAACACGTATAACACTTTTCCAAAAACAATTTAGGATCTTTCACATCGGTATTGTTTTTGAATAGATGTTGTGTACATTCGAGACTTAAAACACGACTCTAGTAATGTCCAAACACATTTTTCCACACTTATATTTATAACAGAGTTACAATCATGAATATTACTCGTGAGTTCCCTCCAATACGCATCTAATTCATCAAGGTTTACAATTAATGTTGGTTCCGATAATTGTTGGAAGGATGTAGAAACATTCAACCCAGCACCACCATCACATTCATTTAGCATTGACTCTATACATAATCGTGTGTCGCGTAAAAAGTTTTCGTCGATGGCTTCTGTATGGGAAAATGAAGCCTCGTCTGATAGCTTCATACGTTTGCGCCATTGTCTAACCAATTTTGATAAACAACAATGACAATTACTATATACAGTTTTAACATCAATTGAGGGGTTGAATAACTGACAGTAAACCCACCAATATGGGAATGTATTCTATCGCTAGAACAGTGGATGAGTTCTGATTCACACGTGTTCTGAAGACTATACAATAAATTCTTTGATATATTTTAGTATCCAAATCGCTAAATACCACAACGTTTGATTCACGCCTTTCCGTTTCGTGATTATAACTAGAAATGATTAGAAAGTGAGCTTTAGTATCTAATACAAGGATTTTGTAATAACACTGTGAGCACGCACACATTCATCAACGTTCATATCATGTAATGTATCATTAGATGTATACACACGAAATGAAGATGGTGCGATGCAAACTAGCCAGCAATCTTCATCTGCTTCTTCTTCCTCCTCTTCTTCTATTTCTGCTGCCCTCAATCCACCTCGTTCTTCAGATTGTAGATGTGAAATAATAATATCACCCTCCAACCCCAAACTTACATGTTTAAAATTCATATTAATTTAAAAATTCTACTACATTACGTCCATGTTCTTTGCCTCGAAACACAAATTTGAGGTTGTTATTATTCATTTCGTTAACATCAGCATCCGTTAGCTCCTTATACTGTGCAGGTAAAAATACTGTTGTTAACTTGTCGTTTACGTTAATATCCACTACAATTTTCCTACCATAACGAGTATTCATTGATCTGAATGATGTTGGTGTATATATTTCATTTATCACCAACTGATCTAATGGTTTAAAGACTCTAATCTCCCCCAAGTTAGTAAGCTTCTTTTGCAATTCCATCTGTTTGAAACAAGCAGAACAAATTATATATATAAAGATAAATAATGTAAATCATATTTATCTTTAAAACATGGGTAAAAATAGTCTTACCTCAAATCAAAATGCCGATGATGATGATGATGTGGTGTACACAAAATTATGCACGCTCAAACAATTTATGGTAAGATTTTTCAGAGAATTGTTTTTATTATGCATGTACTGATGGGGGGTGGGGTGGGGGGTTGCAACTTGTGAAAGTGAAAGGCCTCTGGCTGTCTTCAAGGCAATAGTATGCCAACCATGCAAAACAAGGTTAAGTGATGCCATAAGTGGAAGGGAAAGCCCAACGTCAATAATATGGAGGGGAAAGCTATATGCATGTACTAATGGGAGGGTGGGAGGAGCAACTAGTGAAAGTGAAAACCCTCTGGCTGTCTTCAAGACAATAGTGTGCCAACGTCTAATGACATCGAGAAATAGGAGGGGGGGGAAAGCTTTCGACAGTCTTCGAGGTTACTAAACATTAATCAAGCTTGTAAACACACCACAAATAGTGTGCAAAACAAGGTTAAGTGATGCCATAAGTGGAAGGGAAAGCCCAACGTCAATAATATGTAGGGGAAAGCATCCGGCAATCCCTCAAGGGCCACCAAAACATAGACAAGTGTGTAAACAAGGTCGTGTGACGTCATAAGTGGGAGGGGAAGCCGGGGCCCCAGCCAGTCTTCAAGGTCGAGTGACGTAAAGGTCAAAGGTCAAAATGGAATTAGAAACGGCTTTGCTGTACTACTTACATCACTAATATGACAATTAAGTAAAGGGAAAAAAATCGATACAGTCAATTAGTCAGCAAACAATTTTATACATTATATCTATGACGTTTATTCCATATTTGTGCACTTCATCATGTTGTTGTTCGTTTTGGTATTCAGTCCTGAGACTGGTCTGATGTAACATTCCATGTTAACCTATCTTGCGCAAGCCCTTTCATTTCCTTATAACTAGCAAGCACAACCAATAACATCCCTAAACTACTAAGCGTATTCCATCGTTGTCCTCCCCCTTCTACACTTACCCCACACACTTCCCTCTAATGATAATTTTACAAGACCCTCATGTGTTAAAACGTGGCCTATTAATCTATCCCTTCTCTTAGTCAACGTCCTCCATATTATTCGCTTTTCCCCTATTTCTGTTTACAACTTCCTCGTTAGTGATTCTATCCACCCATTTGATTTTCAGTATACGCCTATAGCACCACGTTTCGCACCCATATCATGTAACTAAACCCAAAATTAACAAAAAAAACAGTTAAATTACAGAATATTCCAAAAAAAATTTACAAGGTTTTCTCGTCCTTCTAACCTGGCGAAAACACAGTAATTCCACGACGTTTCGGCAGCTGTCATTGCTACCATCTTAATAGGTCATCTTTACTGGAAGATGGAAGCAATGACAGCTGCCGAAATGTCTTGGAATTATTGTGTTTTATCACCGGTTTAGAAGCCCGAGAAAACCAAGTAAATTACTTACACCGGTGAGGAATTCTGCTGTTTGGGAAGCGTAATAACTAGATTAGGTTAGCACAGGCAAGGAAGGCTTTCGCTAAAAAGAGGGATTCACTTACGGGTAATAATACAAGTGTGAATATTAAGAAATCGTTGCGTTATATGGGTGTGAAACGTGGACGATAGGAGTTTTGGATAGGAAAAGAATAGAAGCCTTTGATATGTGGTGCTACAGGCGAATGCTGAAAAATCAGATGTGTGGACAGAATCACAAACGTGGAAGTTGTAAACAGAATAGCGAATAATATGGAGGACGTTGACTAAGAGAAGGGATAGATTAATAGGCCACGTATGAAGACACGAGGGTCTTGTAAAATTAGCATTAGAGGGAAGTGTGTGAGTTATGAACAGAAAAGGGAGACCAAGGATGGAATACGCTAAGCATATTTGGAAGGATGTGGGATGTTGTATTTATGCGGAAATGATAAAGGCTTGCGGCAAAATATGTTAGCCTGGAGGATTGCATGAGACCAGTAGTAGGAATGAATACAACAACAACAGCCATTGTTAAACTTTCATTACCCACGTTGTTTACTGATCGTTAACGGGATTGTTATTTAGTCGTCAGTACTTCACCGGGGGTAAAGCAAGTCACCTTTGATCGTTTGACGAAGCCATTGCAAAAGTTCACTGGAGCAGGTCGCCTCGTCTCTAAATACCACGACCCTGGCTTCTGGTCCAGGTCACTCTCGACGCTCCTGTCTTCCTTCAGGAGCGTTCGTACTCAACCTCTTTCACTTATAAAAAGAATTGGCGATTTGAAATGATTCTTCCTATGCCATTAAACGGGAGTTTCCAGTTTCATGATCACCCCCGTGTAGACTGTCGCCCTCCAACCCCCCAAAAAACAAACATTATTTTGGTGTTAAAATCGTCCAAAATACCGAAATACGAATGTGCCACGTAAATTTTATTTGCGGGTGTTGTTTGGGTTATTTAACTAATTTATTTCCTTTCCGTTTGTGATTCGTGTTTAAACGCAATAAATGAAAAATATATATCCATTGTTCCATCCACTGACGCAGTATTTGCAGTTCATGAATAAAAATACGGTCCAGATCCAAATAACGATTTTTTTTTTCACTTTGTCACGTGTGGAAATTTTGCTCGTGAGGCCTTCGCAGGACTGTAAAGATAATTACGATGACTGTAACAGCCCGCGGTGGTAAGGGGCGATGACCCCCTGGAAACACTCTCCAAACTGTCCCCTGACACGGGCCAAGGGAATTAACCCCCACAGTGACGCCCTTGTCGGAAATTAAGCCTCCCCGTCTGCTTATTAAAAGGAACACGGACACTGGAAAAAAAAAAGTTATGGCGTACAAAATTCGATAGTGAGACGCGGTGGAATGGCGTGGGGCGGCTGCGGAGGCGGCAGGGAACGGGGGCGGCTGCGGGGGTGTAACTGTTGCCATCCCACTCTAGTTATCACACACTGCCCCAAGTAGCACAATAACTTACCTTCCTTCAAAATATCGAACCAAACTAACAGCCTTTGTTATTCCACTGTTTCCCACACTACACTCCATTACCTTGGCTTTCCCTCCATTAATCCTCATATTCCACTCTTCCTCCAGGACCACGGTCACTTAATTTATTACGTTTTACAAGTCTTCTTCTGACTCCCCTGATACTGCAATACCATAATAAAACCTTACGGTTTTCACTTCTTCTCCTTGCGGAATGATTCCCTTTCTATAGTAATGATGTTTTTTTTAATAATTCAAAATTGTTTGCTAGAGTAACTTATTTAAAAACTATCGTTGAGAAATTAATTATATTTATATTAAACAGGGTGAGGTATTTATAGAGTCGCGGCCATTTTGCTCCGAAACGATGAGGAAATTCGAATTTTTTTTTTCATACAAAATTTGCAGTATTCATAAGGGGACATGAGATAGTGACATTAACTAGTCGTTAAAAATGACATTCTCAATGTTATTTCAAGGTCAAATTACTTTTTATTTTAAAAAATGGGATAGTATACTAAACTTTTTATATTCAAAATTGAATTCTCTTTCCATTTCCGTAGAAAAAAATATACCATCCCATTTAAAAAAAGTAATTTGACCTTGAAAATATCCTTGAGAATGGTATTTTAAGGACTAGTCTCAATGTCACTATCTTATGTCCCCTTTTTTAAAAATGGGATGGTATACTAAACCTTTTATATTCAAAATTGAATGCTCTTTCCATTTCCGTAGAAAAAAAAATATACCATCCCATTTAAAAAAAGTAATTTGACCTTGAAAATATCCTTGAGAATGGCATTTTAAGGACTAGTCTCAATGTCACTATCCTATGTCCCCTTATGAATACTGCAAATTTTGTGAGAAAAAAACATTTAGAATTTCCCCGTCGTTTCGGAGCAAAATGGCCGCGACTCTATAAATGCCTCACCCTCAGTATATATATATGTTATATTAAGAGTCTCATTCAGATATTTTTGCACGTGTACGCCACCAACGGAAACTACATGTAAGTAATTAAACATATTTAGGAGCCGTCATGTTTCTTGCTCATTAATGTTTTTGGAAGGAGAGAGGGACGGAGAGAGAGATAGATAGATAGATAGACAAGCTCAGAAGCTGCACAAATGAACCCGAGTGCGGGGCTTGTAAGGAAAATGGGGGAAAGGATTTCCAACCAACATACGTCACGTAGTAGAAAATGCGCATCATTTAAAAGGGAACTAGAAAAAACAACAAAAATGGCGTTAAAAATTCTACAAATAAATCTCGGAAGAGGAAGACCTACCTGATGATGCAGACCATGGCGGAACGAGCGGTAGACATCGCATTTATTAGCGAACCTTACCGCAAACCAGAGGAAACAGGAGCGTCGTGGTACCAAGATACAACAAGAAAAGCCTGCGATCTTAATGAACAGCAGCAGCAGCCTCGATGTTGAAAGGGTAATGGACCACCACCATCCTGAAGATAGTCCCGGAATTTAAAATGTCCGAAAGGAATGATGTGTAAATAAATGTGTCTATAGTTATAAGATGTACATAGATATAAGATGCACGTAGTTATAGTAGTACTAAATAAATAGATGATGTATAGGTCCCGTTGAAGAAAAATAGCAATAATGACACCTCACCGAAGTAATGTATATATATAGTCCCGGGGAGGAAGATGTCAGGTAATAGGGTTTAGTGGTCTAGTGGGTAAGAATCCCACACTGTTGAGGAGTGCGGACCATCCTCTTCGTCTTTTGAAGATTCCACTTTTTGTCCCTCGTTAAAAAAAGATAGATAGATAAATAGATAGATAGATAGAAAACTGGGTTCGGATAGAGAGACATATTTCAAAAAATTTTGATAAAGAAACGTGAAAAGTAATCTTCTCAATTTTTACCATCCTGAAGATAGTCACGGAATTTAAAATGTCCGAAAGGAATGATGTGTAAATAAATATGTCTATAGTTATAAGATGCACGTAGTTATAGTAGTAGTAAATAAATAGATGATGTATAGGTCCCGTTGAAGAAAAATAGTAATAATGACACCTCACCGAAGTAATGTATATATATATATAGTCCCGGGGAGGAAGATGTCAGGTAATAATAAGGGTTTAGTGGGTAAGAATCCCACACTGTTGAGGAGTGCGGACCATCCTCTTCGTCTTTTGAAGATTCCACTTTTTGTCCCTCGTAAAAAATAAAATAAAAAAAGATAGATAGATAGATAGATAGAGAGAGAGAGAGAGAGAGAGAGAGAGAGAGAGAGAGAATCATAAAATAATGTAAATTTTAAAAATTGTCTATAAAAATAAAAAATCAGCGTCTTCAAATATATATTTGAACCTTTCTATATATTTTGTACGGCGACCTCCTGTGGTCTAGTGGTTAGCGTCGCTGCCTGACTCCCGGGTTTGAATCCTGGCATGGGTTTGGATGTTTATGTCGTCATGGTCACGGAGACTGGGGTTAAGAGTCGATGACAGTCCGCAGCCATAGGAAGAACATATATGTCGTGTATTTTTCCTATGACTATGTGGAAAAACTTATCGTGTTTTGAACAGTGCATGTGTACGGGGAAGTTGGGTGATAGTATTAGGAAGAGTAATTCAGTGTATCTCAGTGTGCCAAGGACCTGAACACACAAGGGATCCAATAAAAGAGAACGACCTAGACGACATCCCCTTTATTTGACGCGCCCCCACGGTGGAACGACCTGGGGAAAAGTTGGGAACTACAATAATAAATACTTATTGCCGGAGGGCGTGGCAGGGATTTAGGAATCTCGTGACACGACCACAAACATTAATGTGAAAGAGGCACACGATGGCTCCTCGATATGTTTAACCACTTTCATGTAGATTCTGTTGGTGACGCACGCGTGCATATAAACTAATTACTTATCATTTGACTCGGAAGTTTTGAACAAGTTACTCTAGCAAAAAAAACAATTTTGAAATTAAATAGAGCATAATTACAACGGAAAAGGAATCGTACAGCAAGGAGAATGAAATGAAAACCTTAAGATTTTCCGACAAAACTGTAGTATTAGGGGGAGTCTCATAAGAAATGGAATGAACGTGGTCCTGGAGAAATAGTTCAACACGAGGATCAATGGAAGGAAAACCCAGGTGATGGAGTGCAGTAAAGGAAAATAGCGGAATAACAAAGGCAGTTAGATTGGGAAGGGATATCTTCAAGGATGTGAAGGAATTCTGTTATTTTTGGGGATAGAAGGACGCTGCGGGAGTTTTCTCGCAGGCGCTTCAGCCCAGAGTGACTGCGGGGCTCACCTGATCATGTCGGGGATGCCTCCTGCACTCTCTCTGGGTATTTTTTTTTATCAAAGTTCTCATATGCCGAGACACCTTCACCTATTTTAGGAGGTATATGTACTGGGGTCAAAGACCTTGGGCATATGGCAAGAGCTGTCCGCTGATCCCATTGGATCAGTCGGCCAACTGCCTCCTGAAACTGGTGGAGACACGGAGAAGGGAATGCTGCGACCCCACAGCAGACTCGTCTCCCGTCATTCATAGGGAAGGGCGTGAGAATAGTACCACCCAATGCCCGACCTACCTGATGCAGGTTTTCTAGGGTTTTCCCTACATCTCCTTAGGGGAAACACCGGGTAGGATCCTTAAACCATAGCCCGGGGGCCCTAGTTAACCCTTGGCTACCTTGCTCTACCTTCCGCATCCCCCCTTTTTTAATTCCCTTCCTATGCTATTAAAGGCGAGTTGCCTGTTACAGGATCACCCTCATGTAGCCTGTTAACCCCCCGAAAAATGTTATTTTTGGCAGCATAGTAACTGAAAGAGAATAGTGAGGGAGGAAAAGCTTACGGCTAATATAAGTGTAAAAAAAATTAGGAAATCATTACTAAATAAATGTAGCGTTATATATTGAGGCAGGCCCCCGACACGTTGTTAATTACGTGACAGTATCTCTTTGAAATGAGGCATGTACTTGTCGTATGTCCTTAGAGGACCCCTGTAAACTTTTTAAATTGGGCATTATTACTTACTTCAGGGCACTGCAGGGCAGGGCTGGTGGAGGTGTTGGGGCCTCACATGTATTTGAGGGCAATGAGAGACACTGAACCGTAAAGGTGAGGGCGAGGAATATGGAAGACAGGCAGGGTCCTGGAACAAGTTGCCGCTACTACGGTAATGAGCAGCACACTGACCACGCCCTGACTATTGCATTGGATCTCAGTACTCAGTGTTTACAAAACATTTTTGTGATTTTCTACTGTAAAATAAAAGTGGAGGAGAAAGCTCAGCAGACCAAATAATATGGTGACTTAGTAACATTTCGCAGTATGAACTTATCTTGTCACCAAATACTGAACAATTTTTTTCTGTGTTAAAATTGTTATTTTATTCAGTTAAGTAAAGCAACATGTCTAACATTGTTTATTCAGAACTTTCAGGGAATTTTTTCTTTCTTATTTTACTCCGTAACAATTATTTTCTTTAGCATTAATGAACATGATGAAACGACGAGTAAAAATAAGAGGATATAGGAACACAAGGAGTCAATAAAGAAACATGGAAGAATGAAGTTGTACGTTTAGTATGGCCCAAAGTCAGAAATGGAATAATTCAATTTTGAAAACTGTTTCTTTGTCATTTTTAAATTTTATCTTATAGATAAAATATATTGCGTTTCGTGTCTAATTTGTTTTTTTTCCAGACACAATAAAATGAAAATTACAATAGTTTACATTAGGTGATATGTTGCAAAAAATATTTTTAATTTATATGACCTAATGTAATCCATTGTAATTTTCATTTTATTATGTCTGAAAAAATCCCAATTTAGACACGAAACGTAGCACATTTACAGTTTTAAATAAAATAAAAAGCTGACAAAGCGGCTGTTTTAATTCATTTAATTGTTTAATTAAATGCCGCATAAACTACTTATTCAATTTTAAATGTTTTTTTGTTCCCAAGATTCGGGACTTCTTCATTTATTTGATTCTTGTTGTTGTGGTTTTGAGTCATAAGACTGATCTGATCCAATCCTCAATGCTAACCTATCCTGCGCAAGCCTTTTCATTTCTTCATAGCTACCACATCCTCCCTAATCTTCTTAGCGTATTCTATCCTTGCCCTCGCTCTTCTGTTCTTACCCCACACACTTCCCTCTAATTCTAATTTTACAAGACACTCTTATATCAAAACATGGCCTATTAATCCATCCCATCTCTTGGTCAAAGTCTTATAAATATTTTTTTGATTGTTCTTTGATTAAAATATTACAAAATTTTATGTTGCTGCTGGAAAGTTCGGGGGCCGAGGTTAACCTGAAGACATCCTTAACGGGGTTCGAAACTTTTTCCAAATTAAATGATTCCATTTCTGAATATTGTCCCATTCTTTCTACTTTATTTAGAATATTAAGTCAGATTATTTGATAATTTATGACGCAGTTAAATTGATTTAATACACAAAAAAAATTGGAAGGGTAATTAATGTGACGACGGGGATGGGAGAAATGAGGGGCTTCAATAACGTCAATTGCAAAACAGTTTAAAGATATGAATATATGAATTTTATTCCTTCAAATGAAGTAATACATCACAAACGTTCGAGAATAGATTATGAGAAAGTACAAGAATAAAGATTGTGTGAAGTCGATAACAATGCCGGGGAAGTGACGTCACCTCTCCTCTCTTCTCCTCTCCTGTCCTCTCCTCTCTCTATCCTGCATTCGTTGAGCACTCTAAAAGAAGAATACGGAGGAGGAGAGGAGACAAGACAAGGTCCCGCTGATGACGTCACTTCCCGTGACAGTTTCATACAAGACATTAATTAATTAATTAGGCCACCGAACCACGGAGAACGCGGTTATTATAATATATACTTTGCTTTTCTTGTTGTTGTAAATATAGTAATTATATGTAATATTTAGAGAACGAGATCGTGAAAAGTATAGCAGATTGAAAAATACAATTTCAAGTATGGAGAAGGCTCGATAGAATTATATTAGCAAGTTTTTTCCCCCCTTGACCAGTGCTGTACAAGCAAACGAGGAAAGCGTCACAAGTCACATTTACAGATATATATGAAAATATTTCGTTCCAACTGAATTTTTATTACCCAAAGAAACACGGTCCAAATAGGATTAATGAACTTAGAATTCCTAAAATAATTACAAGGATACAAATAAGTAACGACAAAAATTTCACACAGTTCCAAAAATTACCCTTTCAACAGTATCATAGACTATGAAAGGATTTTCACTCTTACTTTTGGATAATTAATATGTATATAACATGGTAGAAAAAAATATAATAGAGGGGTGACATTATTCAATCTTTTCAGAAAATAATATTTTAAGTAACATCAATTGTTAATAAAATTAATAATTTAAAAATTATAATACAATTAAAATTTAAATGAAAATAAATTTTTACTGTAACAGAAGCGCGTTTAATTATGTATTAACAACCACTTTTAGGAATTATTCCAAGGAACATACTCAATTGTATATAAAAAAAATACCTTTCAGTAAATAAAAATTGACAAATTAACATTTTCTTATTATAAGTAACAACGTTTCATCCATCCCTGTGTGAACATCTTCAAGATAAAATCTTAAAATCTTAATAAATTCAAAATCCAATTTTCTTTAAATTTGTTTGTTGACATGTGTTGGCCGTAATATTTTTATTTCATATAAAAACTTTTATCTTTGTATAATAATTGATTCTTGTACATAAAATATTAATGTAATGAATTTACGAAATTAAAATAGAGTATGTAATTAACGTCATAATATTAGATTGGAATGACGTTTCGGCACCACATTTGGGACTTCAAAAACGGTAAGTTTTATATTATGTTATTACTAATATCATTAATATTATGAAATATTTTTAAAATAATTTTTGGTACAAATATTTTGCAAAACGTATTTTTGTAGCAACAACTGAAGAAGTCCCAACGTAATTTTCCCGAGGAAGTCCAGAAAGTTAGATGAAACGTTGTGTTTATAATAACTAAAATGTTAAATAACATTTTTTTTCCTGACATACTGGGCCGAATTTATATTTATTTATTTATTATTTTACTAAACGTCAGAAGATTAATTTTTTCGTATTTTCAATTAGAATGGACGTCGTTTCGTCACCTCATTTGGAACTTCAAAAATTATAACTTTTACATTATTTGTTATTAGTAATATCATTAATATTATGGTATTTGGAAAATAATTTTCAGTGCAAATATTTTGTAAAATTTTTGGTGGTAACACCTGAAGAAGTCTCCAATGTAATGACAAAACGTAATTTACCTCGAGGAACTCCACAAAGATGGATGAAACGTTGAAATAATAATAAGTAATTTTTAATTTAAATTTGACCGTAATTTGATTTATTATTTAGAAAATTGATTTCTGATTAATTGCGTAATTGTGTGTAAATAAGCGACAAGTTTGTTTTACCTGGTCCTAAAATACCCTTCAGCCTTTTTTCCATTTAGAATTTTCAGCCCCCTGTAAATGTTCCTCCCCTCCCCCAATTTGCTTGTACAAGTTGTTTTTCACAAAGGATGGAGAAATGGAAAATTCTTTTTTTTAATAATTCAGTAACAATATCGTCAATAAATTAACGCATAGAAATATTAAAACGTCTTCAATAATTATTTGTTTATTTTTCGTTTCTTCTTTAAAATCGTTGAAATAGATGCACTTTAGTAGAAAATAAAACAAAAACACGAGTTTTTTCTTCTTATTATTATTATAATCTTACACACACACGCACACGCATACATGTTGTTTGTGAAACTCTTTATTTTTTCTAGTCACACTTTATTCAGATTGTTCACAGTTAACTAAGATAATCCACAAAGATACTAGAAATCGTTTTTCTTTTGGAAGCATGATACAAATGTCAACAATATCATTAATATATATATTTATATATGCAGGCACATTAAATTACAATTACTTAAAGTAGTAGTTCGTTATGTCGGCTCTCTCTCTTTCTCTTTCTCTCTCTCTTTTGAGAAAAGGAAAGATCAGGCGAGTTCATCTCAACCTGTGTTACATCAAACATACAGAGCACATTCGGTCGATAAGGTTGGATAGAAAACAATTCCCTCCCCTCAACCCCTTTTAAAGTGCACATGGGGGGAGGAGGAGGAGGAGATGAATCAAATGCACTTGGAAAAAAAACCCAAGTAGGGGAAGTATCGATCGAGGTTTTCTCTCAATAAAATATGAAGAGAAATTTTCTTTTCTGTCTTCAACACTTAACGAAACATTCTACAAAGAAAACCGTGGAATGGGTTCGAAATTTTTTTTTGAAATAGTAGTAAACATCACAGGGTTATCATATGAAGAAAAAATTCACATTAGTCAGAAAGTTTATCCACCCTCATTTTTCCTGGTGGCCTTAAATTATTTCAAGCGGCGCTAATTTACAATTAACAGGAAGGTGCGATGACGTTCCAAAACCGACAAATATTATGGATCTGACATTCTCACATTTAGAGTTTAACCCAAAAAGGCGGTCGGTTTTAATAATGGAAAATCATCTGATATTTATTACAACATTAACAAATGGATGACATTGAGTGAAAAAACTGTTGTACAATTTACAACGACGTTTCGTCCTTTTTTTTCCTAGGACCTCTTCACGTGTCAGTGGGATAGCAATTCCGATTCAATGACGTGTAAGTGACGTCATAGTCCACCCACACCGTGTGACGTCATTGTTGTCGTTAGGGAGGGATTTCACTTCGATCTCCCCTCCCATTATGCAACGGTAGGACCACAGCCATGGGGGAAAGGAGGATGACGTCACGATCACGTCGTTGTATCGTAGAATCGGCCTTGTTATTCTACTGGTATAACAAATTTTTTTATTTCATAATTTGGAAATGAGTACAATGTAAGAGGCCTTTTCTAATTTAAAATGGACGAAACGTATTTGGAAATTGGATATATTTTTTTGACAAATATTATAAATAATTTTCTGACTCAACGAACTGTACTTTTTCCGGCGCAATCATCCGTTTCTTCACTATTCCATAATTTTTTGAGCCTTTTTCTGTGACTGTTAAACTACGATCAAAACTTCTGTACCAATCCAGGAGTTCTCCGGAAACCAACCCCGATTTTTTCCTCTACATTTTTATCAAAATACTTCGCCACTTGTGCTTGGCTTAAATCACTCTGGGTTTCGTTATTTTTTTTAAAAGCTTAATTACTTCGCTTTACATTACAACGTTGTTAATTTTGGTCCACAACAGCTGATTTCAAGGCAATCAGTTTGACAATAAATCGTACCTAACTCTCCCTCATCGCCCCCTTTTAGCCTCTGTAATTAAAAAATGTATATCGAAAGCGCACAGTGACAAGTTGCTTTCACATTTAACCGGGAAGTTAAACTTTGTTACAATATTTAAAATGGGCGAAAGGAAGCCGAGGAAATTTCGGCTGACATCAGCAGAAAGGGAAAATAGGCCTAGCAAAAAAAATATGTACGACAGAATTCTCATAATTGGGAAAGTCTTGCCAACAACAGAAATGTCACGTTGCGTGAGCGAGTCTTCACTTGTAGGCAAATTATAATAAATAACAATAAATAGCTTATCTGACAGTTAAATATACATTAAATGAGTTGAAGCAGCCTCATTGTCAATATTTGTATTCCTGAAGAAGTCTCAAAAGAGAGACGAAACGTAGTACAGGTCAATATTTCAATAAAATAAATACTGGCAAAGGGGCTGTTATAACTCATTTAATATAATAAATATAATTACATCAGATTTGTACTCTTTTGTGTAATAAACACGCTTTAGGAATTTTTTAATGTCCTTTACTGAAAGATTCCTCTATTTTTTGTTCATTATTTCGTTACATCTGAATCACTAGAGCCATTGTAAAAAAGTTTTTGGTTTGCAAGGCAAATGTTATTGTTTTTAAAAAACAAACCCCAAAGCACTTTCTCAGTTGTTTACTAAACTAATAACTATTGTAAATATGGTTTAAGCCACTTATTTCCATTCATGTGTTTCTTTTTAAAAACTTTGTGTATTCAATTGTAACTTGCGGATATAGTCGTGATTTGAAAGTAACTATAATTGTCATTAAATATTATATTTAAAGTTGAACGTTTTAGCAATTTATACGTTTTTGTCCCGATATTTCTTAGAACTGAATAGAAAATAGAAAACACAAAGAATGGGGAAAAGTCAGAAGTGGAATAATTTAATTTGAATACGGATATTTCGGATATTTTTTCGGCCAGAAGGAGTCAAAAACTAAATTTGCATACCTGAAGAACTCTCAAATTAGAGACGAAACGTAGTATAGTTCAGTATTTAAATAAAATAAAAACTGAAAAAGAGGTTATTTTAACTCATTTGTCGACTACGTTTCGTCCCCACAACTACGCAATGATTTTTCATTAAATATAAACTCCAAATAATTCTATAGAAAAAATAAAAATATAAAAACTGAATCTTTCTCTCATTAATGGGCATATTCATCTTTTTGTCCTGATAAGTGACATGTTGCAATAACTTCATTTTAAAAAGGTTAGGGGACAAAATGTATTCAAATTAAATTATTCCATCTCTGATTTTCGCTATCTTTCCGTCTTTTGTTTATAATATTAATTGAGAAAAATAATTATTTAACCCCTACACAAATAATTAAAACGTGTAAATTTAAACTAATTGTTTGGTAACGGTATAGGGGCTACTTCAGGTTCATTATTTTTTTAAAAATAGTCTGAATACGTCTTTGAAGGCGTTAGTAAAATTCTCCATTGAAAATAAATGATTGATTTTTTTTTTCAGCAGATAACAAGGGTTTTCAGGACTATGAACATTGTTTGACGGACAAATGTGAAGTAATTAATTGAAATTTATAAAGGGGAATTCTAGCTTTGACGTGCACAGAAACGTCACAGTTTAGTTAAATGATGATTATTTATGATTAATATTGTTCAATGGTCACTAAATATATCTGATTATTAAAAGCAGACGTAAAAAGTGAAATATAAAGTAAATAAATTCCTATAAATTTCGGTGTCTCTAGAAAAATGAAAATTGAAATTTTACTTCTCGTTCCGGTCGGTTAACTCATTATGTTAGATTAATGTTAAACTTTGTGATAAAATATCAGTTAGAATGTTATATTGAAATATTCAGAGTTTTGAATTTCCAGCAGGAAGTGAAAATTACAATTTGGAACCTATTCGTTTAGCTGAAGGCAGTGAAGCTAAGTGGATAATTAAGAAATTTCTAAGAGACTCAGAGGAAAGAAGCAGTCATGTTTGTAAAAGTTTTATTATATAAAAATAAAAACCTGTCAACTTTGATTTCAGTGTAATGTAGAGAGACTTTCGGGTGGCGTCTGTAGATAAAATGTCATCACTTCTACCACAAGGAAATCCAATCCGAAAGTAACGTTAACGAGATATTTCTCTTGTTCTTTGATTGAATTTCTATCTACAATGGCGTCATAAACTGACCGTGTCGGCTGAACGACAATTTTGAATATATAGTGGGCGTTAAAAAATAGTTGAATATTTTGAGAGGTGTTAGTAACCATCAAAAGAAGAAAAGAAAGTTCAATAAATATGAGTACAGAAACGCATATTTCTGAGATCTATTAAAACCGACGTTTCTCGGTATAGGAGGTGCTTAATCCATTTCTCTAATAATAATTTGATGTTAATAAGCCACTGTGGTAGTATGTATGGCCCCAGTAATTACCACCATGAACATCCGCCCATACTTTGATGAGGGAAGTGACGATGACGATACCTTCCTTCAGTAACTGCACATGGATTTTCCTAACCGCACTCAAAAATTCTTTTTATGAAACTCTGCATCGTTGGTAAATTTAGTCTTCGACGAAAACAGTGGAAGTGTCGAGACTTCTTGGAGAGCCAGTGACAAGACTGCCATGGTGTTCTTCTGGTCTCAGTGCAGACGAGAAGATCCTGTGGTACCACTCAGGAAAGAGGAACACTCGCGCCTTCTGATGCTGACAGTCACCGCACACTGGTTGCAGCCCCTCCATCTTCCACTGTTCACCTTGTGGGGTGCTAGAAGACCTGTGTCGTCATCAGTCGGTATGGACGAGTGCACTGACCTCAGAAAGTATGCGTTTCTGTGTCAATGTTTGTTGAATTTTTTGTTGTTGCTTTGATCGTTACTACCAGCTCTCAACAAGTATACACCCTATATATTATTTATCTTTCAATGTTCCAGCTAGTAGGAGCAAAGTGAGTCACTTTAGTGGGCGACGTGTCCCCTGTGGTCGGCGGCCGCGGTGCCGTTGAGCCACGGGGACACGAGCAACCCTCACGTCCGCACGAACTTGTAGACGACGCCGAAGACGAGGACGCTGACGAGGACGAGCACGAGCGCCGTGACGACCTTGGCGAAGGCGTTGAGTCCCGACTCGCCGTGCTGCCTCGCGGGCCTCGTGTCCGTCTCGCTGCGGCGTCGCTTGCCGGCGAGGCCCCGGGCCAGGGCGGGGAAGGCCAGGCTCTGCGTGAAGGTGAGCTTGTGCAGAGACTCCGACAGCGAGTACGGCCCCACGGAGCCTCTGGCGGCGGCCCTCAGCAGCGCGTACTCCAGGTCCAGCGCGTCCAGCAGCGAGTAGCGCGCGGAGCTGCGACGACGCTCGCTGTCCGACGTCCGCGACGAGCACGCGGTGGCCGCGACGGCCGCCACGCTGGCCAGCGACGACGCCGACGACGACGAGCACGACAGCGGCTGCGGGGCGTCGTCCGCGGAGGAGCCGGCGGCGGCGGCGGCGCTCTGCAGCAGCTCGGGGGAGCGGGCCAGGAGGCGCGCGTGGTCGGGGTGCAGCAGCGCCGACGAGGGGCGGCGCTGGCTCGACAGCGGCGAGCTCGTAGAGGGGCGGCGCTGCCCGGCGACGGGGGACCCGCCGCTCGAGGAGGCGACGGCGGTTGAACAACTGGGCGGCGGCGGCGGGTTAATAGGACACGGGCTCACCTGCACGCAGGGAAATAGCGTCAGAGCCGCGAGCCTTTGCGTTTGTTCGGATGAAATATTCACGGTTAACCAACCGGGTCACGCCTGAGGACGACCGCAGAAACGTTGGTTAACCGTGAAGATTTCATCCGAATTATTCACCGGGAAAGTCTACGTTGTAATTCTAATTAATTTAAATTTATACCGCTATAATATACATACCGATACATGCTGTTAGTTTCTTCGGTTTCTGTAATCTGTAGTCCATTACTGAATACTTTGTACCTGAATTTATTTTATTAATTCATATTTTGAACAAGTGAATTTATTAAATTTTACACCTGAATGGAATATTTTAGTAAATTTAGCTTCTTCAGTAGGAGGTTAAAAATAAATAAAAAAATAGCTGTACGGAAGAGAAATAATTTTTTAAAAAGTAATATCTTAGTTTGTATATTCCATTTAATGTAAAGAAAAACGGATGGAAGCAGCTACTACTTATCATAGTTTTCCTCTCCCTTCATATTAGAGTGCACGCTCTTTCTCCCTTTCCATATTCATCCAGATGTGATCTTACAGCATTTTCCCTCCATCCTCCTATCACCGCGTCCCCTTCACCCTATATACCCTTCTAATCATATCTCTAGTTTTTAGTTAATTCCTTTCTTCCTTCCTCCTTGGCTGTACATATCTCTAGTTTTTAGTTAATTTCTTCCTCCTTGGCTGTACAGCCCATTGAGGGCCTGGGCCTACCGAGTCGACTGCGGACTGTCATCTTGCACGACACATTCCGAATTTGGAGTGACACGTGGTCAGCGTATCGACCCTCCAACAGTCTTAATCCCGGTCTTCGCGACCATGACGACACAAATATCCAAGCCCATGCCCAGGACCTCTGTGTTGTGAGGCAGCGACTAGAGGCTAGCCACTACACCACAGGAAGTCAACTTTAGTTAATTAATCAGTATTATTGTAAAAATATGTATGTATAATAGAAGAAGTTTCTGTAACACAATTTTTATACGAGAAAACAGGCTAATTATGTCCTAAATAAGCTTCATGTGGTTAGAGAGTTTCTGCACCTGCACGGACTCGATGCCGGAGTCGTGCTGACCGCCGCCCTCCTCCCCGGGGAAGACGAAGCTCTGTCCGTCGGCCTCCCCCCGAGGAGAGTCCTGGCTGGGCCACACCTGCAGCAGGGGCAGGCCGCCGCCCAGGCTCGTCGTGGCGCTGGTGGGCGTCGGCGTCGGCGTCGCCTCGTCGCCCGGCCGCACGGCGCTCCACAGCTTCCGCAGGCCCAGCTCCCGCAGGGGCATCTGCACAACAAGGCGGAGGTTAACAGGTCCCGAGGAAGGCCGCGGAGTTCTCATTATTCTCTCACCCTTCTCCCTTTTTAACGACGACGCATCGACGGAGCTCGGCGCAGCACTCAGCCAATTAAATGGCCGACGCAAGAGTAAACTCCAACCCTCCTCCTCCTCCTCTCGCTACTTGAAATCCTTCTCCAATTACTCCTAACAATACCTTTAATAAATTAGGGAAACCAGGCTCGAAATATAAATAACCGCCCTCTGCCAGTGTTATATTAAAATAATTTTCAGTGATTTATTTATTTCTGAAGGTTTTTGCAGTAGCCAGTACTTAAAGCAATTTAGTTCATCCTTCCTCGCCTTTACAAAGTACTTACTGACGTCACACACATCGTAAAATAATTTTCCATGATTAATAATAATAATAATTGGAGAACGAGGGTTTTCCCGGCAGCGCAAGCCATGGAAACGTTGCTTTTAAATTATCAATTGACCCGGTTGGATTCCCGAGAACTGTATATGTAATAATAAAAATAATAGGTAAAAATTTACGTCGGATTTCAGACTTTATTTTTTATTTATAACAATTTCCAAAGAGGAAAAAGCATAACGTTTCGGTACGTATCTGTACACTCTTCAGGCTATTAACCTGTGGAGAAAACGTCAATAAACCACGTGCTAACAAGAAAAACTCCAATCAATTTACATATTTGTATTACTAATGTAACAGTATTACTAATATTACAAATATGTAAATTGTTTAGAGTTACGGGAAATTTGTTTATTTACGTCATTATACTATTTGTATTTACAGTACTACTATTTTTATTCATATAAATTTTTTTTATCACAACGATTTTCAGTTAGTACAATAATAGTACTACTATGTTGAATAAGTCACATTTATATCTATATACTTTGTGTGCCCTAATAAGGGCTGCGGCGTCTGTGATTAATTTAAGTCCACTTTGTCAACTCATGGGGAATTTAAATTCAATATATATATATAATTAATTGAGACTACTCATTATTTTTATGGTAATATCTGTTTTGAATTTACAGTAATAGAGGAGTCCTGGAGAGGAAGTAGAAAGTATCCTTCCATGACGTATTATCAAACAAACTGTCTCCGTAACGTAATTCGTTTCCCGTCTTTTCTGCATTTCAATTCTTTACACCTGAGTGAATATTCCAGACAGTTCAACCCCACGATTATAATTTTAAGCGACAGCAGCGTTCCATTCAAAGGATAATTCGTTTCCTTCCTGAGTTGTTTTTTTTTGTTAACGCTCAGTCTTGTTGATTGATGTTCGCAGCTCACGGTCTTCTTATTTCCCCATCCATCTACCTTTTTTGTCTTTCTATCTCTCTCTCTCTCTCCCGGTTTCGTCAGGTGCTGGCCCCTCTACATCGTTTATCCATTTAGTCACGGTATTCACGAAACGTTTTTTTTTCGCGATCAGCGTCCAAAAGAAATTGGTGTACAGTAACGACCAGGAAGTAACAGGCTAACGTGACAAAGCATTACTTAAATTAAGAAAATTCTCCCTTTATTCTATATTAAATGCTTTCCAGGATTAAGTTTTCAGCCTGTTCCGGCTTCAACCTTGGTCTTGCAACACTCCTTTTGCCTATATCCCAATGCTTGTCTCTAGGCATTCGCAGCACATTCTCTTTCCATCTATTTTGTACTCTCTTAACTTATCTGTGATCGTTTGGACACCTAGTTCATCTCTTACTTTATCTATCCTGGTATCCCTCCCCGCCCCATCCACAGCTAAAAAGAATTTCTCATTTCACGTGCCTCTATTTATTTGAGTTGTTATTATTTTTTTACTCAGAATTCTGACCCGTACAGCATTTTTAGGGACTGCCATAACCTTATGAAATTAATTTTGGATTCGTTTCTTGCTTTAATGTAATACATTAATTTTAGTTATTATATGTGCCCCATCAGTAACTATATTAAATAGTATCTTAACGTGATTAACGTATTTATATAATTTTTTGCATAAATTTTCCATAAAACACCAGGAGGGAAACAGTACCCAATTATTGAATTATATAATAGACAACTTTTAATTACCATGGTTAATATTGTGATGTTGTATACATTAACAGTTACAATACTCTAAGAAGGGGCGGAAGGGAGTACAACAAACTTCTGCCTGACGCGCCGAATAATTTTTACCAAATTTTAGACACGTGTTCTCGGCTACCCGAAAATCAAGACTGTTTTGGGAATAAGACACTGCTACCTACCTCTAGGGGTGAGGGTGCGGAAGATTTCAAATAAGCAAAAACGGCCAACGATTTCATCATATAAATACATTTCTGGGTCAATAAATTTGGTAGAGTGTCCTCCAATAATTTTAATTTGTAATTTCAATTCCACCCATAAATCGAAGAGGAGTGTTCTTAGGGGGTGGCCATGGAGTAGAGTATCATCATATAAAAATAACCAGAAAAGAATCGAGATTAGGTTCTAAACCGAAGTAACGAGAATCGCTGAGTTTAATTTTCACATAAACCTACCAATAGACTACATCCTTCCACTCTCTCACTCCGGTATAACCTAACAATAGTTTCTCTCACAGTTTAACTGGCATTAACATCATTCTCCGCTCTTCAAATAACTATTCCTTTATTTCTCTTCTTCTTAATCTCCCTACTACCCTAAACTCTATTAATATTCACCGCAAACATTAACTCAATCAAACCTAACAACAAGATATTAATTTTCAAAAGTTGTCTGTGGTTTTCTTTTTTTGTGTGAGTTTGTAGGTGTGTTTTTAAACAATAGTGATGAAAATATAAATTATTTTATATATAATTAAATATATAAAAATAGAGATTTCCCTCTGGTAGCTACAAAAGCAAACTTTACTTGGTAAAAATCTTTTTTCTTTCATTGGGTAAGAATAAGAAATCAATATCAGACGCACAGAACCCAGACTGACTCAAAATTCGTGTTTCCTTATGTAATAATAGGCCCTAGCTAATTTTGAATATTTTATAGAACCTTGCCCATTTTTGCCTGCAATACAGGCCACACGTTTCAATACTGTATCATGTGAGTCACCTATGCGGTCAGGGGCAACATCGAAAATTTATTTTATTTAAATCCAAATCTAATACTAATTAAATGGTTTATCTGACAATTCAATATTTAATAAATTAGTTAAATTAGCCTCTTTGTCATTTTTTTAAATTTAACTATTAAATATATTACAATGTTTCGTCTCTTATTTGAGACTTTTTCAGGCTTTAAAATGAAATTTAGTATAAATTAAATAAAAAGACGGCCAATAAGTCAGTATATATATATATATATAAGTCTGCTTATAAATTTACCACTATTTATTCAAAAGAGACGTTTCGTCTCCTTTCTGAGAATTCTTCAGGCGTACTACAAACGTAAATATACATGTTACAATTTTTTATTTACGTTTATAGTACGCCTGAGTAATTATCAAAAAGGAGACGAAACGTCAACAATTTCTCTCACAGTTAACTGGCATTAACATCATTCTTCGCCCTTCGAATAACTATTCCTTTATTTCTCTTCTTCTTAATCTCCCTATTACCCTAAACTCTATTAATATTCTCCGCCAACACTAAGTCAATCAAATATTATTAACTGCAGGAACATAATTATGTTTCACTGTTCTGTCGTTTCTCTCGCTTTTAAATTGGCTGTCAGTGGAATTAACGATTTATTCAAGGAATTCAGTGAAATCTAATTATCTTGTAAAAATAACTGTGCCATTTTCGGATAAAACTTTTCGCAATAAAAGAAAACATAAAAAATGTAATTAAAGTTTTAGTCCATCCCGTAAAAAGACATCCACATACTATATATATATATATATATATATATATATATATATCAGTTTGGACCAAATCATGGACACGTATTCTTGTCGCGAGGTAAGACACGGCTACTGCCTCATGGGGTTGGGGCGGAGGGGGTGGAAATTTTTTAAATAGCCACAAACAGCAGTTATTTCCTTCTAATAAATATTTGTCTGGGTCAATTAATTTCCTAGTGTCATCGCTGAATTTTTTCAACCCCATCCAGCGTATTCACAAAAAGTTTAGTGAGCAGGTTGGAAGGGGATGAAATTAGCAGAAATTTTTTAATATGTAATAAAGGCCGATATTTGAGTCGAATAAATATTTTGCAAGCAGTCTAAATTGGAGTCTAATGGATACTTTTCGTGCTTTAATACTTCAGTGGGCTAATGCAAATGAACTGCCGGGGAATCGCCGGACACCCAGGTAGCTACTTACAAGGGTGACACAAGCGATTAAAATTAATTAATTATCCCTATTATATCTATAAGTTTTATTGTTAACGTAACGAGAGTCCATATTCGGACTTCAGAATGAGGTTTTTAAATTGGGTTAACTAATTATAATTTTTCCGGTTCTGTTTTCGGCCATCACGAGTGTTTGAAGCAACGGGCTAATTGTGTGTTCAGTTTGCAAGGGAAGACGCGGCGTGAGGCGAGGAAGAGCAGGAGAGGAGAGGAGAGGAGAGGAGAGGGAGGACAACACGGGCCAGGGAGGCAGCCCAGGTCGATACGCGTGCTATTTATATCGCGCGGTCGACGTCGTCGGTAACTAACCACTCTTACTACGCGCACCATCTCCTTCCTCCCTATCTTTATGGAGAGGGACGGACGTGGGCCCAAGGGGAGAACACCTGTTGGCTTGCGAAAGAAGCGCCATCATGGCTCAGCTACTTCTTAAACTCTTAAAATAAACGAACAGCATATTTATTTTCTGTTGTCTGTATAGAACATGTTTTTAGAAGCGAAATAAGTCAGTTGTTTAAATAACTGAAATATTATTTTTTTGCAAACAATCGTAATTACATTGCTTCACAAGGTCCCAAAATAATCTATTCTAACTTCAAATTTTACATTAAAGAAAAACACGGCCAATAAGTCTGCTTATAAATTTCTCACTATTTATTCAAAAGAGACGTTTCGTCTCCTTTTTGATAATTCCTCAGGAGTACTATAAACGTAAATAAAAAATTGTAACAGTTGACTGTTTTCGACGTACATCAAAGAGCTGAATGTCAAACTAATAAATGTCATATGATAAATTAAAAAACAGCTGTGAATGAGTAAAATTTTATGTAAACACATTGTAAAGAAACAGATGTTCTGTCAAAAACAGCTGATTGAAATTTAAATTGTGAAATGACAAAGATTCAGCATAGATGTAAATGTCAAGTGTTTAAATTGATTTACATTTACTTTAAGAAAGTCTCCCAAACAACACATCAGAGAAAATGTGTGGGAAGAAAAAAAATGTAAATGGAAAAGTTGTTTGGAAAAATAAAATGTGTAATTAGAATTAAAGTTGGTTAATTGAGTGATTTGTAAATTTACTCAATGTTTGCTCTTATGAAAGAATATGTTAAAGAAAATTGTAATTAGTTCTAAGTGAATTTTTGTAAATATTTTGTAATTTTGATTAAGGGCGTTGGTCATTCAGATTGTTTACGACTGTGGTTCAGTGAGTGTCATTAAAAATTGTACAATTTTTTAAATTCATTGGGGGTGGGGATATTGTAACATGAAAAGTTACACTCAACAACCAGCTTGCGAGTTGCAATTGTTGAGGAACTGACGCAGCCCGGGCCAACAATGTAGTCTGGAGAGACTTTAGTGAGTCGTCATGGGGTAGTGGAAGGAGCAGGTTGTGTCGGCGGGACGACGAGAGAATGACCACGCCCTGCAGATATAATTTTTCTCATGCTCTGATTGAAATTAAAACTGTTAAATTCATCTTTTGGTATTTTTTTATTATAATTATAAATCCTCGAATAAGGAGGAAAGACGTTTCTTCTACAATATATATATATATTGGCCGTCTTTTTATTTAATTTATACTAAATTTCATTTTAGAGCCTGAAGAAGTCTCAAATAAGAGACGAAACATTGTAACATATTTAATAGTTAAATTAAAAAAAAATGACAACGGGGCCAAATTTAACTAATTTATTACATATTGAATTGTCAGATAAATTATTTAATTAACGTTAGATTTGAATTTAAATAAAATAAATTTTCGATGTTGCCCCTGACCGCATAGGTGACTCACATGATACAGTATTGAAACGTGTGGCCTGTATTAGAGGCAAAAATGGGAACGGTTCTATAAAATATTCAAAATTAGCTAGGGCCTATTATTACATAAGGAAACACGAATTTTGTGTCTGTCTGGATTCTGTGCGTCTGATATTGATTTCATTCTTACCCAATGAAAGAAAAAAGATTTTTACCAAGTAAAGTTTGATTTTGTAGCTACCAGAGGGAAATTTCAAATTTTAAGAAAAAATCTCTATTTTTATATATTTAATTATATATAAAAAATTATATTTTCATCACTATTGTTTAAAAACACACCTACAAACTCACACAAAAAAAGAAAACCACAGACAACTTTTGAAAATTAATATCTTTGGTTGCTCTTCTGTATGAGTACCAACTTTCTAGTCCTAGCCCCCAAGTTTACTCACTAAACGTCTCTCAACGTCCATCACATCGTGCTGAATATGACCTCAAGTTATTGGTCCAAGTGAACATGGAACTCAAGACTTTGAAGCTATCAAACATACTGGCAATATACAATGGGTAATTTTCAGGTTTTTTCATTTCCAAGAAAGCCAAGGACCACCATTAAACAACCTTTAATAGTATAAAGGATAAAATCAAACTATATGAATTATGTATGCGGTTTTTGATCAGAGAGTCAGAAATATATTTTAAGTAATAGAATGAAAAAAAATGTTTTTTTGGTCGGCCTGTTTTATGAAACCAAAATGTGCGACGGTAATGCCAGAAATGTTACACATTAAATCCGATATACCTTCAATAAATGTCAATTATTGGTAGAGTGATGAACGGTAATGTTTTAAGACAATTTTGAGAATAATAAAAATAATCACAACATTGTTTTCTGACTTAAAAATTTACAATAAATAAGAAGACAGTCAAAAGAATATAAATTTATCACTATTCATTGAAAATTGACGTTTCATCTCTATTTTGAGAATTCCTCAAGAGTACTACAAACATAATGTTATAATAAATTAAATACGTGTAGTATGTTACACTTTTTAAATTTATATATAAAAAACATGGCTGAAAAGTTACAAATTTAGTAATACATCATATTTACTCCTTGACTTCCTCAGCCGAAAAGATTGGTGAATTTTATTACTCTATCCGTTCTCTTAGTCAACGTCCTCCATCTTGTTCGCTTTTCCCCTATTCATCTGTCATGTCTTTAAATTGCTATTATTAATATATATTGTATATTTTGTTTCCTCGCCCAAAGGATTGACACATTTAATAAGATCTTTGTATACACCTGCTTTACTGCCGAACGCCCAACGATAACCGACTGCAGAGATACTCCACATAGCTCTGAAGGTATTGTAGCGCAGTAGAACCCGCGTCCAATTTTTTATTATTATTTACGGAAACTTTAATAAGAAATATTCCGGCATGAGCAAGTCGCTTGCCAGGAAGAAGGGTTTTTTTCCGCGCGCCGTCTTGGCGGCTCGGAATAATAACAAAGGGACTGCGGCTGACACCTGGACCATAAAGCTCGGACATCTCGTCGACGTTTCGGAATGTCCTACTTAATCTGCCTGGGAATTTGGTGACCGGGTGGCGTGTGTTCCTCAAATGAAACAAGGGATATGATTGGAGAATATCCATCCCTGCCACCTTAGTGATAGGTGTCGGATAAGTGAGGGCAAGGTTTTAAAGAGGCTGGCGGAGACAATTTGAGGGATTTGACAGATTTTTGCGGAGGAAGAGAGATTTGAGGAGATGGTGGAGAAAGATTGCTGGTGATACAATGTGGTGGTGAAGGAGATGGCAGCAGAGTGGTGGAGAGAGGAGATTGGTGAGGTGGCAGCAGAGACCATGCTTTGATCAGTCCAGGAAGCAGGGAAGAAAGGTCTTAGCAACAAGGGAAGAAAGACTTCGTGTTATTGTCGACCGGCCGCTTCAAGTTCTACAACACGAGGAAATTACAGCGAGACGCCTATGAAGACAACTCAGGTTCGTCAACGAACAGATCTGCTACACGTGGGTCAACACCCAAACCATTAATACCCTGAGATCTTTAATATAATCCCATTTTTAAATAATTATTTTGAACTTAATATATCTACGCACTACCCATATTAAAAATTATTATGTTTACAATTAATAAATGTATATATTTAAACTCAATTATTAAATTCATTAATTAATATCCCCCCATCATTTACAATATAACACGGGAAATAACTGATTTTTAATAATCTCAGACAGGGATAAGAGTTGTGCGAAGTGTACTGATTGTAATTGTATTCCTGCAGGAAGGAAAGGCGTGTTCGCAGTGTGATTGGCATTTCCGCTATTGACTGATCTATTTTGCAGGAGGCGCGAGGCAATTGGACTGAGTGAGTTACGCGCGCGAGGATCGACTTATCACGGTGACGGGAGATCGATTTGTTACGTTACCGTGCGTGGCAGTCTCAATGTTCTCCACTTATCCACCACGTTCATCCGCTAAACCATTTCTCATCGGTTCTCATCCTCACTTCAACTCTCATGGGCTCCTTCGCTTTTGCGCGACTTCTGGTTGCATTTAGTAATTTTGAAAATGGGAATGTTCAGCTACTAGACACGTGCGCCCGGTTTAAAAATAAACCACAGGACAATAGGATACACAGCAGCCACGTTTAGGGTTCCCCAGAAACAGCCCCAAGATAACGTCACGTAAAGCGCTTCTGATTGGGTCTCAAATGATCCACAGAGACGCTGTGGATCACACACTTCTACTAATCCTATTAATGTGTAAAATTAGCATTACAGGGATGTGTGTGGTAGGAACTGAAGAGGGTGACCAAGGATGGAATACGCTAAGCAGAATAGGGAGGATGTGACTTGTGCTAGTTATAGGGAAATTAAAATGCTTGCTCAAGATAGGTCTGAGGGTTGCATCAGACCAGTCTTAAGACTGAAGACCACAACAACAACTACAGGTGAATCTGAAAGAACTGATCGGAAGATTCAATGAGGATTAAGTGGACGAAATAATTGATGCTAAAAATAACCTTCAGTATCAAATTCTTCCTTTTGTATTACGACGACTACTATTGCCAACATAACCACGATACCGCCATAACGACCTTCATACACCAGATTCCAGTACTATGACCAACCCCATAACTGACATTAACAACTATAATTCATTGATTCAAATCAAACTTTCCTTCAAATACAAACAAAATCAACCCGTTTGCTTTAACATAAATTTCAAAATCCACTTTAGATTCAAAAAATGAGGCGGTTATTTTAAATATTTTAACAAATTAATTGTACTTTATTAAAAAAATTAAAAATTGAATTTTTTAAAATTGGTACTGCGTACTATTACAATGATACATATTAAGGATGCAGTCTGTCACCCATGCTGTTTAACTTATATACAGAACAGAAGATGAAGAAAGTTAAAACGGAATATGAAAAAGGAATCATACTGCAAGGAAAAGAAATAAAAAACTTACGCTTTGTCGACGATATTGAAGTATTGGGGGAATGTAACATAGAGTTACCGCGAAAAATTTAATTAAAGAAAAAAAAACCATCCATGCCCGTGCCTGTATAGGAACCGGGGACGCTGACCTCCAGAATGAAATGGAACGTTGTCAATAAGCAAAACTACTCTTCTTGAGTGCAAATGGACGACGGAGCCACTTCAATTAGTCAGAATGCATGAGTTTCCAATCTGCATGACCTGATGTTGCTATGTAGGTCAGCCATCTGCATGTTAATGTAGTTTTCTCTCATGTTTGCATAAAAGCGTAGCGTGAAAAGTATAGGAAGGGGAAGGGGAAAAAATCAAAGCTTTATTTTTAGAACACGACAGCGCAATAGTTGTTGAAACACGAACACTTCAAAATAAAAAATCTCTTTTACTTACTTTCTTACAAAACGAGGTAGAATATATGCAGCGAAACGTGTTTAAAAAACGACAATATAAGAATATACAATTAGTTTGACTTGTTATGAATTTTCCTCATCCGGAAATCGTTCCAAATACACTCGACTAAACATCGAGGAGGAAACTTTAAGAGGGGAAACAAGTGGAAAAACTCGACAGTTAAAGTTTCAAATCAATAAAAACCTTAAAAATTTGTGAAATGTAAACGGATGCATATTTGTAATCCTGCACACCTTTAAATGCAGATTGAGTTTCATATCACCGTTTGATATTGCCTCAATTTCACAGGAATAAAGTAGAATTTCAAATATGCCGTACTTTTGTTGAGTATGCTCTGTTAAAAGGCGGTTATAAATGAAACGTAAACATTTAAATCTTACGTATTTTATCAAAGTTTCGCATTTTTTTATCAACGTGCGTCCACGTGTTTTTTTATTTTCAGAGAAGAAAATAATAAAAGCCTTTGAATTGTTGTTAACGAGGAATTTCTAAGTAGAATAGGGGAAGAGAGAATAATATGGGGGACGTTGACCATTAGAAGGGATAGATTAATAGGCCATGTTTTGAGACATAAGAGACTTGTAACATTAGCATTAGGGGGAAGTGTGTGAGGTAAGAACAGAAGAGGGAGGCCAAGAATGGAATAGGCTAATGAGGTTAGGGAAGACGTGTTATTCATGCAGAAATGGAAAGGCTTGCGCAAGATAAGCTAGCATGAAGTCTTAGGTCTGAATACCACAATAAAAGACATGGTTGTTAAGTTTTGAAAGACTGAGGGAATTAATTAACTTTCAGAAAAAGAAAACCATTAGTAATTTTCGACTAACAGTATTTTTCGCAGTGACACTAAGATAGCGGTTGAATTTTTTCTTTTATTCACTTCCCTCTAATCCTAAGACCCTCATGTCTCAAAACGTGTCCTATTAATCTAACCTTTTCCTTGGTCAACGTCCTCTATATTGTTCTCTCTTCCCCTATTCTGCTTAGAACGTCCTGGTTAGTTGCCCTAGCCACCCAACTGATTGTCCTTTCGCAAGCTTCTATTCTTTTCATTTCTGCAACTCCTATCGTCCACGTTTCGCACCCGTATAACGCCACATTCCGTAAGCAACATTTTTAATAATGATTTCCTTATATTGATACTTATATTAGCCGGAAAGGAATATTAATTGTTCTGCTTATCGTTGATGGTGTCTTAGGCCAAAGTCGGGAAATATTGCAAGGAGAATTAGGAAACCAACGTTTCCAATATTGAAAAAGGCAGAGATATGTAAACTACAAGAAATAAGGATATAACAATAATAGTTGTTCCTATATCTTTGTAATGCCTTCTTTAAATAGTAGAATCTCTGCTTGACACATTTCATCTGTGACTTTCCCTTGCTAAGAATTCCTCTCCAAGTTGTATTTAGTGTTAAATGGTGTTAATGGCAATGGAAATTAGAGTAGAGTAGAGTGAGCAGCTGACTCGAGTCCGCAGGAGCAAGAAACGGAAGCTTTATTAACATTTAGTAAAGTCATGTTAAAGTTGCAGATGGGAAGAAGAGAAGCTGCGACCAGGTGCAGGGATGCTTTTTTTAAAAAAAATACAATTTTCGCTCCCCGTTTGCTTGCAGAAGCTGTTAAGCTCCTCGTAAGCTCTGAGAGAAGAAAGAAATGGCGGTGAAGAAAGTTTCATCAAGGTATCAGGAAAGGTTATCCGAATACTTAAGCAGGGACAAATTGTACCCCGGGGAGTGAACCTGGTCGTTGATCTATTATTTAGTGAGAAGGTGTCACTAGACGGCGGAAGTCTGCCGCGGTGGAGTCTGTCTCTGCTGCTGCTGCAGAATCTTCATTAAATTTCCATGGGGTTGTGCACGTGCCACCCTGTCTCCTTGTCTCTCTCCTCCCCTGTCTCCTTGTCTCTCTCCCTCTCTCTCTCCTTGCGCGGCTAAGGGAAGTGAACCTGAGTAAATGACACGGAAAATTTCTCCGTACGTACTTTACACTTCAACCTTATACTACTTTCTGCTATGCACAATTTAAATTATTATAACAACAATATTATCCGATACAAAAATTGATAAGTTGTCACTACATCATTTCGGCCGTAACCGTCAGGGGCTGGAGAAGGTCCATGAGCGACACTAAATTACTCACATGCACATTCAATAATATTTTCGGCTGACGGAGTCAAGGAACTAAATATGATGTATTGCTAAATTTTTTAGTATTTAACCATGATTTATATATATAAAAATTAAATAATGGTTACACGGAACCCATATTTAATTTCTCGTAATATTATATTTGTAGTAGGCCTGAGGAAGTCTCAAAAAGGAGACGAAACGTCGATTTTTAATAAATTTCTGTGCTGACTTATTAGCCGTCTTTTTATTTGTTGTAAAATTTTAAGGCAGAGAACTATCTTGTAACAACTGAAAATATTTAACTACCGCAGAATGTGACGTTATACGCGTGCGAAACGTGGACGGTAGGAGTTGCAGAAAGGAAAAGGAATAGAAGCCTTTGAAATGTGGGGAGACAGGAGAAGGAGATTGGTGGATTGGATAGAATAACTAACCATAAGGTTCTAAAGAGAATAGGAGAAGAGGGAACAACATGGAGGACGTTGATCAAGAGAAGGTCACGTTTTAAGATACGAGGACTCAGTAAAATTAGCATTAGGGGGAAGTGAGTTTGTTTTCTGTTGATATTGTGGTGTTAGGAGAACGAGAAGTAAACTTGAGAAGAAAAGGGATGAACGTGTTGCCGGAGGAAGAGTAGGACATGAGGATTAATAGAGGGAAAACCAAAAGCGATGGATTGTAGTGTGGGAAATAGTGCAATAACAAAGGCTGATAGATTGCAAAGGAATGTTTTAAAAAAGTTCCTTGGGCAGTAGGATAGAACAGGGAGGAATTTAATATAAGGTTGAATATTAGGAAATTATTATTAAAGTGTTGGTATTGAGTGTGCGAAACATGCGTGGATAGAATCACTAACCAGGACGAATAGGGGAAGACGGAACAATATGGAGGGCGTTGACCAAGAGAAGGAATAGGCCAAATTGTGAGCCATGAAGGTATTGTAAAATTAGCATTAGAGAAAGGTGTGTGGGGTATGAACAGAAGAGGGAGGCCACGAATGGAATACGCTAAGAAGATGAGGGAGGATGTAAGATGGGGTGGTTATACCACAATGAAAAGGCTTGCGCAAGATAGCTTAGCATGGAGGGTTTCATATGACTGGAAGCCACGACAACAACAACAGTATGAAAAGCAGACATCATAGTGGCATTTCTTCTGTTACATCTCCTAAACTAACCAATATGTCGGATAATGATTTCCTCTCACCTCGTCACTGTTGGGTAACAAATCCGAAAGGTAATCCATGATTTCTGGAAGCGGTGTTGTTTTTAATATTGAAACTGATGATTAGAAAAGCTGATTATCAGAAATAACTTGCGTCAGGAGTGTGTATGACATGGTGGCACCCGTATCACTGCTCTGCTTCCGCTCAATATCAAACACGTTGTTTATTCTTCTTCCTCCTCCTCCTCCTCGTTGTGCTGTCCATATTCTTAGTACTATCCTCATAGACCTTTAAATAGAAAGTAAACCAAAGAAAAAAGGTGGAACAAAAGTGTCTGTCAGTGGTTTCCAGTCTATTAATAACAAACTCTCTCGAGATATCATCCGGGTATCGACGTTTGTAAGCCACGACGTTCGGATGATTGGTTCCGCCATCTTTTTCAGGTGAACATCCAACTTCGCCGGGGGAAAAAAACTACGTTCACTATTGACTCAAAATAGGTTAAAAAATAATAAATCAGCCATATTGAGTTTCCGGGAAAAAAACCTTTTTTATTTTGTAAATATACCACAGTAAAAACATAGTATCCTGATCATTACAGAATCTGTTCTATTGCTCGTATCTTTGCACGAGAAAGGATGTCCTTGAAATGTGGAGCTATAAGGAGAGTGAGATGGGTGGATAGAATCACTAACGAGGAACAATATGGAGGATGGATAGATTAATAGGCCACGTTTTGTGACACGAGGGTCTTGTAAAATTAGCTTTAGAGGGAATTGCGTGCGGTAAAAACAGAAGAGGGAGATTAAGGATGGAATACCCTTATAGAGGATGTAGGATGTGCTAGTTTTGAGGAAATGAAAAGGCTCGCGCAAGATAGCTTAGCATCGTGGGTTGTCATCAGACCCGTCTAACGACTGATTACCGCAACAGTAACGACTGTTAGAGGGTAGTTTCCAACCGTGGATATCTTCACGTACGTTATAACCCTAAAGAAATAATAATTTTGTATTTTTTCGTTTTATATCGTTTTATTATAGGGGATAAGAAGACCTTGGAATCTCTCTCCAGCCTTAAGACTTTGGTTTTTGTACCGCGGTCAAGTCTACCTTACAGTTAGGAAACTTTCCCCCCTATTTTAGTTGGGAGACAAGAGACAATTGATAAAAATATCATTCACTACCTTGATTTGCCTGTTTTTATTTGTTTCGTATGCCTTTTCTCTTGTAAATCTTTGTTGATTTGAATGTCGCGTCCTTTCCTGCCGTGACCTTTGTCCTTAGCGCCGCCCCATTAATGAAATTGTGTGTGTGTG
Organism: Eucriotettix oculatus; assembly: GCA_034510155.1. Taxonomy (NCBI): domain Eukaryota; kingdom Metazoa; phylum Arthropoda; class Insecta; order Orthoptera; family Tetrigidae; genus Eucriotettix; species Eucriotettix oculatus. The sequence goes on from CM067379.1 coordinate 12,496,046, forward strand.
TGTCGTTGTTGATGGCCTCGGTGTCTCTCTCGACACAGGCGACTCATTATCCCTGATTATCAGGCCCAACCACAATAAAGCTAAACTGTCAACCCCTAAGACCACAGCAGGACTTTACTCCTCCTCCTTCACCCCCCAACCCGTCAAATCTAACGAAGCTACACTAGGTAACATTTATGTATGTAATTCAGTCTCACTTTATTTAATTTACCTCGGAAGCTATTGAATGCGGAAACTAAACACCTTTTCAAAAAAAAAACCCTGAAAGTTGTGGTGGAAAGTTAACTACGCTGTTACCCTAACAAGTACGAAATAAGGAAGGAGCGTATTAATGCTCAATGAAGGATGCTGTTAAGATATCCAGAAAGCTGTTTAATATCTTAATAATGTGTGAAATAATTGAAATGACAACTGTGAAGGCAATGATGCTGGAGCTTATACGACGTTTATTATTTTAGATTTGTAGATTTAGGAAAATCCTTAGATAATGTGAACTGGAACACACTATTACGGATTATGAAGAGGACAAGAATAAAATATCGAGAAAGAAGAGTTAAGCATAACCTCTACAGAAGGCATTCGGCAGTTGTCAGAATTGAAGATGAAGAACAGGAAGCAAAGAAATCAAGAAAGGAAAATGACACTAGGATGCAGTCTGTCGCCCATGCTGTTTAACTTATATATAGAACAGGCGATGAAGAAAGTTAACACGGAATATGGAAAAGGAACCATACTGCAAGGAGAAGAAATAAAATCCCTACGCTTTGCTGATGATATTCCGGTATTATGGGAGTCAGAAATTTAAAAAAAAATTGTTTTCGACCCCCAATGTAACAGCAAGTGGCACATTTGTAAATAGTCGACTGCGGGGATGGACCAAGGAGGAAATTTTCCGAGGAAAAATTTTACGTTATCGGAGTTGAATTCTGGTAAATAATGACATATAGTGTGATCACGTGATCAGTAAATTTTTTGGAGATGATGAGTCTGAGGAGAGATGATTATGTACGTTTACACAACAAAACAATAGGGTAATTGATTCAAAATAATTGCTGTGTAACATTTTTTTTTCGATTAATCAGTGAAATTTTTCCTCTCAACTTCAATTTTTTCTCGCTAATTGCCGCCACTTTTCGTGACTATTCTTTAAATAGGTTTCTGGAATCTGCATTCCCTTTCTCTCTCTGTCTCTCTCTCTCTCTCCCTCTCTTGAAGTTCTCCCCAACAAGACCATTTGTCAGCCTGCTTCAACATTCCTCCGCCAACTTCCTGAGGTTTGAGTCTCTCCCTCCCCCATTAGTCAACTTGCGACGAACTCACAAGTCAGTAACAATCGCATTCCGTCAACTTCTTCAACGACTTCGTTCCTGAAGATTTACACACACACACGCACACACATACACTCGCATGTGTGCAAACAAAGTTTATTTTTATCACCCTCTGGCCTTTGGAAACGAATCCGCGGTGGTAACTTGTGAAGTGACGGAAATTATCGGGGGGTAAAACAGTCAGTGGAAAAGGAAGATTTTCAATTAATATATAAATAAATATTCATATATGTCTAATAGTTTCCTTTTTTTATTTAAATTTCTATAATTCTCTGCGTAACTCACTTCGTATCTATAGTGTGGACATTGCAAATTATATTATACAGATACGAAGTGAGTTACGCAGAGAATTCTAGAAATTTAAATAAAAAAGGAAACTATTAGACATAAATTTTCTTTTCAATAGAAAAAAAGAATTTCGTTAATACTTATTTGTTACATTCCAAGATCGACTCGCCCTGATTGAAAGACCCCATATATTAATGAATAATAACATTCTTCCAAGAAACATTACATTTTATAAAGACGAGTAGTTGAAAGAATAAGTAAAAAAATACCCAAAAACTGATAGCAGAACACTAGAAGTATTGGGACTTAAGTAATATTAGGCGTAATTACAGTCGGATTGTGCAGTGGTTTCCCGAATTTGATTGATGTTTGAAGAAGATGACCGATTATACAGTTTTTTTGTATTGAGAATTTTTAAATTTTTAACCACTCTTCAAAATTTTTTGAAATGAATCGAGAAAAATAGGAAAGGCAGCAACATTTAAAAAATTTGAATTAATAGTTCTTTTCCCGTTAACATAGCCAATTTAAGGGAACTTAACAGGTATGGAAATTACAAAATCAACAGAATGTTTCCCTTTTATAATTCACTATAATAATAATTTTAACAGTGTGGCCTTTGCTAACCTTTCGACCTACATTCAGTCCCCCTGGGCAAAGTTCACTGATCTCGTACACGAAGTTATTGTTTCCGATTAGGATCTTCCCTTTCCGCAATTCATAATCTTCGTGAAGATATTGAAAGGGGGTGCGACGACCCCGAGTGCGCATGTCCTTCGTGTTGTCGTTTAATAATTCAAAATGGTGGATTCGAAATCAATGAGCACAAGATGAGTGAGATAATAACTGCCCTCGATCGCTCGCTCCAGATTAAAAATACCTGAAAAGCGTCGTTCCTATGCTAATGACGTCACGGAATACCTCCTTACCGTAGTATCAGAACACGCATAAATAATCCCGGGAAAGTGTGTCACCTACAAAAAAAAAGTATAACATATCAATCTGGAACGAAATTATCTTTAAGGACGCAATCTAAAAGTTTGAAGATTAAGGAGGTCTTTCAGAGTCGAGTTTCCTGTAACCTCAAAAAGTATCAAGGTCTCTCGCTTCAGGAATATAAACATGCTAGGGGATGAGAATAATAATGCTATAACATTCACAGTTTAAGAATCCGAAAATTTAAACCCTTCAAATTATTATTTACACATTTAAATGTATTAGATCGATTTCTAAAAAGAAAAAAACATTCTAAAATATGATAATTTCGTTATTTTCCGTACCGTTTTAAGTATTTAGTGCTCTACGAGGCTGTGTTAATGAATTGACGAACTATATTTACCAAAAATTCACTCCAATAAATGGGAAAAATTCAAAATTTACTTCGTTTGCTTGTTTTCTGCATTTTTTTCCCGAAATTGTCTACTTTTGTTGACAGCTTTCAGTCCTTTCCAGTCTTAGAAAAATCCTCACACGTCGATGACGTCACGTGGCAAGCAAATAAATATCCTCATGTTAAGCCCTATCATTCTTCTTCTTAACCAGGGTTTTTATCATAGCCTTCTATCTATAATTATCTCGGGTCTCAGTTTACCTTTCTTCTTCGTCCAGTGTTCGTAGATCCTTCGACGCTCCTCCATCCACCTTTATTTAATTGCCTTCAATAGCACAGGAAGGGAGAGACCGAGACAGCCACAGGCTAGCCACGGTCTACTGGCCATAGTTTAAGGATCCTACACGATTTTAACTTGTATATTGGGCTCTGGATATTTGTCCCACGTTCTCCACTGTGACGCGATGCCCTGCACAGGGATGCAGCATTCCGTTCTCCATGTCCCGACATGTTCAAGCAGGCTGCAGGAAAATCTGATTTTTTAGGTGGGCCGGGGGTGGGGGTGGGGGAGTAACAGGTTACATGAGGGTGATTCAGAAACTGGAAAGGGACTCGAAGGTAGCTGAGGGTTGACGCAGGTACAGGCAATAGTTTAAAGATCCAACACGATTTTAATCTGTATATCGGACTCTGGATACTTGTTTCACGTCCTCCAGAGTTATGGGAGTTGATCGATCTTTTTTTTGGGGGGTGGTGGTTAAGGGTAACAGGCTTTATGAAGGTGATCCAGAAGCCGGCAACACCCATAGGAAGGAGACTGAAAGGTAGGATGTGGAAAGGAGAAGATAACTGAGGGTTGACTTAGGTCAAGGCAACAGTTTAAGGATCCTACCCGGTTTTTCACGTTAAAGAGATATGGGGAAACCACTGAAAATATCTGTATCCTGTTTTTTTGGTAACAGACTACACGAGGATGATCCTGAAACAGGATAGTTCGCTTTCATACAATTGGAAGGGAATTGAAAAGGTTAAGCAGATTTGATCCTAAATTTAAGAATAAGAACTTGGAAAATAGTCAAGTAGTACATGTTCAAAATTTATATGGAGTTATTAATAAGGTAGTCGCTGATATAAACAAGGACTTTGTTCCTATGTTAGATGGAAAGTTTAATGAATTAATTAATTTGGGGGGGGGGTGGATTTGGACGGTAGAGAAAGGTAGCCTATGAAGGGGTGACTAAGGCCCCCGGGCTATATTCTGATTTGTGTTTAGATTTTTTCAACATAAAGAACCAAACAAATGCATCCCATTGAAGCTCAGTCATGAAGACTGTTCAGCTGAATTAGGAAATCAGGCTCCGGAAAAAAAACCGTCTCTGAATTCGAAATCGGGACTTCCATTGAAGCTCATGCTGACTTAAACGTTTCTTCAAGGCCTAATTTTAGGAATTCATAGAATAAAGACTTTTTTCTTTGTAAATTTATCAAAGCGACAAAGGTTTTTATTTAAGAACAGAAACAAATTATTTTCAATTGAAGCTCAGCCATGAAGGTCGATTTTTCCTACTTGATCTAATTTATTTTTCATTTCAAGAGTTTCTTTTTCTCTCATGTCTGTACTCGGCCTCGAGCGAAATTGGTTGCTAGGATTGTTAAATAAATAAGGCGAGAGGAAATATCAATGTATTTCTGTTTTTCGACAAAAGCGAGTTGGAAGCGAGGAGTAAAATATCGCTTTCAAGTCCTGTGTAGTGTATTGAATGTGGAACCTCCTGAGTGCACGACATACATTAGATCCTTAGTAAAAAGAACCATTGTTCGACCTCCCTTTAACGCGCCTCTCAATGACACGAATGTTAATATTAAGTCTGTATTCGTTTCCTTTGAAAATTGCGTTCTTTATTACTTGTAGCGTTTCGGTATGAGTTTTGTAGGGTGATAAATGAGTCCCCCTTTCTCTGTCTCTCTCTTTCTTAGGGAGACAAAGGTCGAAAGAGGGAAGCCAAGAAGGAAAGGAGAGGCTACGTGAGCGGATAAGAACTAAGAAACAGATGGAAACATTTCCCAAGAACCTAGAATTACACATCTAAGGGGGAGAATATTGTAATTGGAAAAAAAATTGGACGAAAGGTCAGAGAAGGACCGCCGCAGACTAGTTTTCCGTAGTTAGTCAGGAAAGGTATCGTGAGTCGAATATTAGAAGTATGACCTCTTGAAAAATATAGAAACAATGTCTTTGCTCCGACGTTTCTCCAGTTCTGTCGAACTTTCCAGACGAAATCAATCCTCGTCCTCGTACATTTTTTAATAAGCCAAAAATGGAGGCACATTATTAGAGCATTCCATTGTCTATGGAATTTTCCCGCTCGTCCGCGCTACATTTTTGTGTTAAAGTTTTACTTGAAATGTCTGCCAATAAAAACAGGCAACTTTGCCCTATGATTCATTCAAAATATGGGCTTTATCTCGTCAATTATTCTTGAAATAAAAGTTTGGAAAATAAGAACGTGGGTCTAATAAAAAAAGAGTTTTATTATAACGTGCACGTAATTGCGGTAACCTTTAGGAAATTAAATAATTTCGGTTCAGTACGGTTCTTCCAAGGTTAGACGAAGGTTCCTTTCCCCGGAAATCATGAATTCTTCAGCAGACCTTATTGTGTGTCATCGCGTATTTGACCACGATCAATCTTTTCTTAGAATCCGCCTTCAACGGCAATCTATGTTCCGGAATTGACTTTCCCATTCCTTGGGTGGGAATCTACCAAAAGGACAAAATGGTTTATTACAAAATATCAAACGAAAATTGAAGGTCTACTTCAGTAAAACATTTGAAATCGGAATCTAATGTCAGGAGCGATTCAATCACGTCACAATGAATATATTAAAAATTTAATTGGTTCCGCGGCTGACGAACTTCTTTGACAACGGGAAACGAAAGTCGTTGGTTGAAGAGAGAAGATATTTTGTTGTTGTTCTTTGGTTTCGCTTCTCTTTGCTTTCTTTTTTTAGGTAAAATGTAAGTTTTTGTCTTTAAATAAGTCTTAATTATTCAAGAGTTACCTACAAACTTTGTGTCTCACTAAAAATCAACGAAGAGCTGCGAGTCTCATGCTAATGAAGGTAAGTTGCTGTTGTGGTATTTAGTCCTAAGACTGATCTGACGCGATCCATAATGCTAACATATCTTGCACAAGCCTTTTCATTTCCGCATAACTACCACATCCTCCCTAATCTCGTTAGCGTATTCCGTCCTTGGCCTCTCTCTTCTGTTCACTTCCCTCTAATGCTGATTTTACAAGACCCTCATGTCTTAAAACTTGGCCCAATTTTTCTATCCCTACTCATGGTTAACGTCTTCCCCTATTCTGCTTAGAAATAAATTCCTGGTTAGTTACCCTAGCCACCAATCTCATTCTCCTACAGCACCACATTAAAAAAACTTCCATTCTTTTCCTTTCTGCAACAGTTATCCTCCACGTTTCGAACCCATATAACGCCGCGCTCCATACCAACAATTTGAGCAATGATTTTCAGATATTCACACCTATATTACCCGTAATATAATTCCTCTTCCTTGCCTGTGCAGTTATTACGCGACCCAAGTACAAGAATTCTTTATGTTCCGTCAATATATCCCTTTTCCAATGCAAAAGCCTTTGTTCTTTTACTATTTCCCATGCTACGCTCCATCACCTTGGTTTTCCCTCTATTAACCCTATTGAATTCATGGTGAATAAAGTGGTAAATGGAAACGAAAGTATATTGCAAGTAGAATATTATAAAAATCCAACGCTTTTCCGATGATATTGTAGCATTAAGGGAGTGAGAAGAAGAGTTGGAAAACGCAATGATTGTGGAGGAAGAGTTGAATATGAGGGTTAATAGAGAAGAAACCGAGGTAGTGTGGGAAGCAAAGAATGTTGATTGGGAAGGGATATTTTGAAGGTAGTCAAGGAACTCTGATAGTTGGACAGTGTAATAACTAGAGTAGGATAGCAGAGACAGGGAAGGCTTTTGCAAAAAATACGTATTTATGTACGGGTAATATATGTATGAATATTAGGAAATCTTCGCTAAGTATGTTGGTCTGGAGCGTGGCGTGATATGATCTCGAAGCGTGGATGGTAGGAGTTTCAGAAAGGAAAAGAATAGAAGCCTCCGAAATGTGGTGCTATAGGAGGACGAGATGGGTGGATAGAAATACTAACGAGGAAGTTATAAGCAGAATACGAGAAGAGAGAGAACAACAGGGGGATACAGTAATAGGCCACCTTTTGAGATATAGGGGAATTGTTAAATAAGCAATAGAGGTAAGTGAACAGCTCAAAGATGGAATCATCTGAGGATAAGGCAGATAAAGAGGCTTGCACAGAATAGTTTAGCATGGAGAGTTCCATCAGGACTGAACACTAAGAAACTGAAACAATGTTTAATTCTCCAGGAAACATACATCACGTCATAAGATTGAAAGAATGTGTCACTGTCGGAAATACTAGATTGCATTTGCGACGTAAGATGGAACATGTCCACGTATTTGGACCTTCCCTCCTGGTCATTGATCAGAATTATAGAATCAATATATATAGGGAAAACGACCATTACTTGGTATTCTCGGAAATGATAAGAAAGAATAATTAGGCACTTCATGAAACAATAACTGAGTAATTGCTTCACTCAAAGTTTACCGGGAAATCGTTAGCGTGGAACGTAATTGGAGACAAAGAATGTGAGTAACTCACGGCACGGACAAACTAGGGCGAGAGAGATGGATCGGTCTTAAAACTGAGCAAGTTTCCTGCGATGACACGAAAAGATTTCCAACGTTAAATTATACAGACAGTGAAACACGTGATAAGGAAACAGGTCAAGGAAGACAGATCCCAGGTATTTTATTACCGTAAAAACCTCATATTTCTATCATTTAAATGCAAATTTTGACAGAAATAGGAATTAATAAAACGAAAATTCATACTCATTTGGGTTGTTGTTGTGGCATTCAGTCCTAAGGCTGAGTCTAATGCAACCTTCCATGCTACCCTATTTTGCACAAGCCTCTTCATTTCGACATAACCAACTCATCCTCAGTAATATGCTCAGCTACTTCCCTCTACCGCTAAGAGCCTCATTTCTCAAAACGTGACCTATTAATCTATCCCTTCAAAATCCTCCATTTTGTTCGCTCTTCTCCTATTCTCCTCACAACTTCCTGGTTGGTTACTCCATCCACCAATCTCATTCTCTTACAGCAGCATGATTTCAAAGGCTTCTAGTCGTTTCCTCTCTGCAACTCCTACCGTTCACGTTTCGCATTCATATGCTGTAGGAGAATGCTGTAAATCAGATGGGTCGATAGAACCTTTAACGAGTAAGTTCTAAGGAGAAATAGAGGAAAAGCTAACAATATGGAGGACGTTTTGAGACACGAGGGTCTCCTAAAATTAGCATTTGAAGTGAGTGTGTGGGGTAAAAAGAGAAGAGCGAGGCAAGCGGTCGAATAAGCTAAGCAGATTAGACAGAATGTGGGATGAATAGGGGAAGAGCGGACAATATGGATTACGTTTTGAGAGATGAAGGTCTTGAAAAATAAGGATTTGAGGAAAGTGTGTGGGGTAAAAATAGAAATAGGAGGTGGAGGATGGAATACGCTAAGGAGATTAGGGAGGATTTGGGTTGTTGTAGTTCTGCAGAAATGAAAATGCTTGCGCAAGACAGGTTGGCATGGAGGGTTACATAAGCGCAGTCTAAGGAATTTATACCAGCACCACAGCAACATATATAATCCATTTTTGGTAGTGTTTAAATCATAATTTTGTTTTTTTTTCTGATTAGGTGTGACGTTTTCCTTACTTGTCTCTGGAGTTAGGACTTTGCGAGGTTCCTCTGTTGGGACAAGGTCGTACACGTGGATATTTTCCTTTTTATTCCCCCCTTCTGCAGCAGCTTTCTTGGCATCCCCCAGGGGGAAAGGTATTATGCATTTGTCGGGGGCTCAGAGTGTTGCAGCACACGCGAAGTGAGAAACACCAACTGTCAGCATCGCGTGATGACTTATTCAAAATAACAAACTTACCTTCATTTTTTTTAAAAAAAATTGAAAATATTACTATAAGACCGCCGGGAATTATTCACCATAACCCCGCTATTACGTATTTTTATGAGGGGAAAGGGAAGGGAGGGTTGGATCGTCGAATATTAAATATTGAATTGAAATAACGTTATAATGTCAAGGTCCCGGACGACTTGTATTTGCCTACGATGTGTTACCATGTACACTTATTGTTTTACACCTCAAAATACTTTATTTCATATTCCCTGCATGAATTAATTTTTTTTCTATTAATAAATTACAATGAAGAAATTTTTCCTTTTTTTCTTCTTCAGAAAATCGCGTTTCTTCTTTCCCTCACAATCCCGTAACGATGTAATCCGAGAATCTTAATATTACAATCCTCGCTTCGCGCCTTTTATTGCCGCTGTGAAGTTCCCATTTTATTGCCTTTATTGCTACTCGCCCGCCCCCTAAATAATAAGGGATGTTAGCTACTGCACGTAATTTTCTTTTAGAAGGCAGGTATAAAATTTAAATATAACTCCGTGACCTTCTCGGGGTGGCACTGGGGGGAAACTTTCCAGTTCTGACCATTTCACTGACAAACAATGGTGGTTAGGTTGGTATCACTGGGCGGAGGGAAGAGCGCCGTTAATATTAATTGATATCGTTACTACTGTGTGACGTCTTAATTTGGTTTTAGTCTTCTGCAGACGACGCTCAAGGTGTTTATAGTTTACCCCGTGGTGGGTTTACGTATATAAATGAAGTTAAGTTTATACTAATCTACAAATAATACCTTTGACGGTGATTATTCTCTAAAACCCTAGAAAAGTCTCCCACATTGTATAGTGAATATCAGAAAAATATTTTCTCAATTATCCTACTTAATTTATTTTCAAATTTATACTCTTCCAATTCTTTATTTTACTATTCCTAATTTTGTACTATATATATGATATTTTTTTTACATTTGTAACTAACCTCAATTTGAAATGACTCGATCATGTAACAGAAATTTGTAATATAAGCTAATGCTCACTGTTGTTATTATATGTGAATGTTCATACTTATAAATTCTTCTATTGTAAAATATGCATAATATGTACGTAATTGTACTAACGTCTTTGTAGTACATAAAAGTAAATAAATAAATAATAAGTGAAATAAAAGCCTGAATTATAAATAAAAAACAAGTGAAATAATTTTTATATTGTGAACATTCTATTTAATTTTCCAATGCTTCAATTTCTTTGTGTTTTTAAATTTTTAAACGACTCTGGCATATGCCCAAAGTTCTTTTAAAATTGAATAAGTTTCCAATCCAAGTTAATATATAGTTTTGGTTTATTATTCCGTGTGACTGTTTAAAAAACCAAAGGGTTATTCTTCATTATGATTTATAATTTTATTATAAAACGTTTCGTCGCCTCAAGTTTCGTTACCTCCTCATTTTTTATGGGTTAAGTACCTTAGTTAAAATATAAAGAAAAAAAGTCACGTTGGTGCTGCGAGGTCAGTGCCCGATCAGCGTTTACGTTTCAGAGGTTGTTACACTTGTCAGAAGAAGAGGAAATTTGAAAGATGGGATTAAATGGCATTTCAAAAATTTAAAACAACCATTAAATAAAAAAATCTGTACTGACGAAATATGTATATTTAAATAATAACAAACAGAAAATCCAGATATGGGTTTGTTCTGTTTTTAATAAAATAAATGTCGAATGTTGGCACAACTTTCATGAAACATCTAATATATCTTTAGTAAGTAATTACTGACAAAGTTAATATGTTTCACATAGTTACGGGGTTCATTTAGGACATTGAATTTAACTTACCACCCAAACCTTTCGGATCCGGCCATCAACCAACAACTAATTTTCGCAGGTGCAAACTTCTCAAATTCATGTTGAATATTCCATTTTCGTCCAGATCTCTAGTCTCGCTCGTGTTATTCGACAAAACGCCGCTTCAAATTAGTGTCTCCAGCTGTTACACTCAAAAGTCGTCATCCAATAACGTCAATTCCTTAAGATGAACGATTTACAACCAAAAAATAAACAGCATTTATCTCATTTTAATTGTTATAAGGGATTAGATACTTTTCCCCTGCAATACCCTTGCTCCACCTGACGTTCCCATTCACCTGAGAAGAATAGGGACATCGTCTTTACCTCACGTGGTCTAGGCAATAGTGTTGCTTTTTCGACCAACTCCCGGAAAGTCGGATAATTCTCTGTTATTAAAACAAAAGTAATGTTTTGAAATTCCTGGTTCTTTTCATTCGCTTATAAGGCCCACTTTATAATTTTCTTTTGTTTCGGGAAATTTTTATTCTATTGAAGAACAACGCTTAACGAGTCGCCGCTTACACCCCAGAAGATATGAGGCAGTTTCAGTTGTTGGTAAAGACAGGCTTTGTGAAGGTTATAACCTCTACTAGTATAAGAAGTAAATGTGGTTGGGGTAACTATGGTCATCGCCAGAAAAACCTGGATCAGGAAGGTCGGACTCTCGATGCTCGTCCCACGCCGCTCCGATGACAGGCGGACACTTAATCATCTCTGAAAAACTAAACAACTGGCCTTCGTTCTATTTACCCTGAGCTTAACATAAGTTGCCGTTAGAGTTTCTTAATAACCGGTGTCTGAGGTAATTAGATTGCTGTTCCACGCTACGGTCAAACTTTATGAAAGGAACAAACAGAAAGAGATTGAATAAGCTACTTAAGGCAGTATTGTAATTACCTCCCCCCGTAGGGGGTTTCAGTCCGTTACAACAACAAAAAAATTCTTCATTCCGGGGACGTCTTTGTATGGCGCTGATGAAAATGGTGGCCGCGGTGTGGGGCAATTTGAAACTACGGTTGTAAACGAAACAAAGTACTTCAATTTCTGAGATAAAGAGAGAGATGCCTTCGCTTCGTGTTCCGTGGTTCTATTTTCGGAGGGCGGGGAGTTGCGGCCCTTGCTCGGTATTACGTAATTACTTCCGATCCATCCCTAGCTGTTATTTACTGTCAGCCATTAATCTGGGAAACTGAAAATAGTTTCGCGCAATCGCAAGAGGAGTCGAATTTATTGGCTGCTTCGGAAATGTTCCTCTATCACTCGTGGGAAAAATTGGAGTGCGGCATGAGAGTAGGAAACAAAAATTATATATATATAGAAAAAGTAGAGACAAACAGAAAATCCTGGGGAAGAAAACCGTATCTCTGTGGCGTGTTTACCAACATTGAAAGAAGATTCACGGCTTTGTCCGTGGAAACTCGTATTAAATCGATAAAATAGTCAGGACGAGCGACGTATTTTTTTGAGGGAAAAAAACTCATAAATAACACAAATATTTGAATAATTTCGTATTATAATAATAGATGTTGCAACCCTCCATACGTACCTATATTGCGCAAGCCTTATCATATCTGCATAACAACCACATAACCATCCTCACTAACCTGCTTAGCAAATACCATCCTTACCCTCCCTCTTCTGATCTTACCCCACACGCTTTCCTCTAATGCTAATTTTACAAGGCCTTCAAGTCTCAAATCTATCCCTTCTCTTGATCAAAGTCATCCATATTGTTCTCTCTTCCCCTAGTCTAGTTAAAAAATTCTTCAAAAATGTTTGTGTAAATGTCTGCTATACGGCTCGTTAATTAGTCATTTGTATATGTTCTCCTTAGACGTTAATTGTTCTTATAAACTTGTAGCGCAGTAGAACCCGCGTCCAAATTTTTATTATAATTTACGGGAACTTAAATACCAAATATTCCGGCATGAGCAAGTCGCTTGTCAGGAAGAAGGGGTTTTTCCGCGCGCCGTCTTGGCGGCTCGGAATAATAACAAAGGGACTGCGGCTGACTTACACCTGGACCATAAAGCTCGGACACCTCGTCGCCGTTTCGGAATGTCTTAATCTGCCTGGGAATTTGGTGACCGGGTGGCGTGTGTTCCCCAAATGAAACAAGGGATATGATTGGAGGATATCCATCCCTGCCACCTTAGTGATAGGTGTCGGATAAGTGGGGACAAGGCTTTAAAGAGGCTGGCGGAGACAATTTGAGGACAGATTGGACAGATTTTTGCAAAGTGATGGTGAGAGGATATTGAAGGAGAGTGGTGGAGGAGATTTTTGAAGGTGGTGGCGAAAGGAGATTGGCAGCAGAGAAGTTACGGCGAGAGCAGATTGATTGGTGGTGAGGTGGCAGCGGAGACAGACCATGCTTTGATCAGTCCAGGAAGCAGGGAAGAAAGAGGAAAAAGCGGAGTTTCCTTACTTTGCCAGCACGACTTCGTACGATTGTCTACCGGCCGTTATAAGTTCCACAACACGGAAATTACAGCGAGACGCCTATGAAGACAACTCAGGTTCGTCAACGAACAGATCTGCTACACGTGGGTCAACACCCAAACCATTAATACCCTGAGATCTTTAATAAAATCCCATTTTTAAATAATTATTTTGAACTTAATATATCTACGCACTACCCATATTAAAAATTATTGTGTTTACAATTAATAAATATATATATTTAAACTCAATTATTAAATTCATTAAATAATAACCCCCCCCATCATTTACAAACTCCTTGGTCGACTTTATTCACTTTGATCATAACAGTTTTTTGTTCACGGCGTGGCAGCGGAATACATGTCACACTTTTCTTTTTGCGATAGAGTCAATACATTGCGAAATTTTTCACGATAAATAAGGTCGCTTTAGGCAGTAACTCTTTATCTTATATCACGGTCGAAACCTCCATTATTTGGAGAGCATTTCTTATCGCCCCTGAATCGCCGTTTCTTGTCTCCCTAACCACACACACTGAACGTGAAAAGCTCACTTCCCCCAACTGTTTCCCTCCCCCCCTTCAACAACAGCATTTCCACCAGACTGCTCCATTTAGTCTCACGGCGGCTCCGGAATGTTTTGCTAAACTCCCGAGTGTCCATTAGCAAGGCTTCTGTGTTTCTCTCACTTGAAGAATTCTTAGCGTCGTATCGATTTCTCGGAAGCGGCGACCGTGACACATTTATTAAAAGCTCAGACATATACAACTCCCGACTGCGCGCATCCACCGCCCCCGCCCTCAACCCCTATCGCAATCGATTCTATTAAAATTCACAGTCGATACGTTTACATGTAGCAGTGGCCAAAATAAATAAACTTGGGCACTGAGGAAGTGCGCCCCGGAAAATGGATAGATATCAACATAATATTGTCACGTGACAGAGAATCCATGACAGGTAACTTCGGTAAAGGTGCGTCGCCAATTGTAATATTTGACGGTGTGCTTCGTGACGCATTAATTGAAACTTAGAAAAATATGTGTAATCTCTAAACAGCTGTTTATAACGCTTCTAAAAAACACCGGAAGTCTGGTGTGCCGCAGGGATCTGTGCTTGGACCACTATTGTGCACAATCTCAAGACTGGTCTCATGCAATCCTCCGTGCTAACCTATACGTCGCAAGGCTTTTCATTTGTGCATAACTGCCACATCCCACATCTTCCCTAATCTGCTTAGCGAATTCCATCCTTACCTCCCTCTTTTGTCGCCCTTCCTCTATTTTGCTCAGAACTTCCTTGTTAGTTACTCTATTCACCCATCACATGCATCTATAGCACTACATTTCAAAAGTTTCCATTCTTTTCCTTTCTGCGACTCTAATCATCCACGTTTCGCACCCATGTAACGCCACACTCCATACAAACATTTATAGAAACGATTTCCGAATACTGTTGTATAATATTATCCCCGGGGGTATTGTGAATACTTTTCTGGTGTAGAGCAAGGCCGACGCTTGTCCGACCTTAGAGCTGAACGATTTCTAGTCGCTGACTTGACTGTAGCAACACTGTACCGCTTAAAGCATAACAATCCAACCATAGTCTCCCAAATTACTAACAAATCTGTAGGATCCAAAGATACACGCAGAGATTGGCTGTTGAAAGAATGGCGAACCAGATGAGACAAAATTGAAAAATACCTTTGGCCAAAGAAATTAATACCCACGGTTGAATGGCGATTACAACGCAGCTTCATAACTCCAACAATAGAAGTATTTTAGATTTTTCTCTGGACACGGACAATATGATTCTAAATCAAAACAGTTAAAATTTAATAGAATCCTCTAGATGTTCTTTCTGCAAACAGGAAGATGAAACACCTTATCGCATTGTATGGGAATGACATCTTTTAGGACTACCTGAAAACTAGAACCACAAAAGTTTTAGTGTGTGAGGGAAATGTACCAATCATTTATATTAGCCTTGAAACAATTTGAATTTCAAAAAGAAATAATCGTTAATATAAACCAGACAACAACCACATTTAATTACAATTAACTGAAGGATTTTTTTTAGGGTGGTGAAAATCCCCCACTATCCTGCATATAGATATGAACCAATATAATGGACACATGCGTTAGGGGGGCGAGGAGTGACAACACTCTGGGTAACCAGCAGTAAAGGATTTTTTCCTCCAGAGCAATTTTCCTCTGCTAAGCTATATTTAGCAAATACAGTGTCATACGGATTAAAAAGGAGGAAAAAAAATTACCAGAAATAACCCAGCAACCACGGGACACTAATAATGCTATACGTGAACAGTTCATGCAGACTCGACGTTAAAGAACCAAATTAAAAGGTATATTGAACGTGTTTGTCGTTCCATGAATATATTGCTCAAGATTATTGACGCTGATATTGAACGTCCAGGGACCGCTCAACAGTTTGTGGAATGCCACAGACAGACAGACAGAGTCCTCCTTAATTAAACCCGCACTAAGCGAACCGCTCGACTTCCTATCTATAACCATAATTTGTTCTACTTGGTCGTCCCATACATTTATTCGCGTAACAAGTAGTTGGCTTTAATTTTAATTTATGTCAGTGTGCCGAGACGATTTGTACTCGGTCTTGCACAGGGTTGGGGGAAGGGGGAGGAGGTAGAAAAACTGCAGAAGCAGACATTTAGTGGTGTGCAAGTAATATCTCGCTCTGTGAGGAACAAAGTGCTGTAGAAGTGGAAAGTTCGACGAAGTCGGGAGCTCGGTACTCTCAGGCCCGTTTCTGCAATTTAGTCCTTTCAAATGTAATCTCTTGTCCCTCGGCGCAGAGTGGAGTTCACTTTAAACCGAAACACACGACGCAGTTCTTACTGTGCGGCTTGTTTTTCCCACTGATACATCGAATTTTAATGAATTCCATCCCTTTTAGTACTAGAAAACTTACATTGGAATTGCCTGACCTTCATTCTGTTTTATATTTAATTAATATCCGAGAGCTAACTAAAATTATTTTAACTCATTACATTATTATGAGTTCTTTTAAACTCTTTTGGAAAGTACATGGACGAACACGTGTCATTGGTCTTTTTTTAAAAAAATACTTATACTCATCCATCAGATAAAGCCTATAACATTTTGGAGCAATTACAATGAGCTAAATGCTGCCTATTTTTGTTGTAAATCGGTTTATCTCAACTATCTAAGCTTTTTGGATCACAAAATAGACGAATTATGATTGGAACCATTGTCGAAATTAGGTTAATGTGGAATTTTGCCGAAAACCAGGAGCGAGACTTGACAACTGAACGAAAATAATTTGGAATCTGTAAGATGAATTGGAGTGATTTGAACCTCCGAAAGCTAGTTGGTAGTTGTTGTCGGATCCAAAACGTTTATCGTACGTTAAATTTAATGTCCTAAATGAACCATTTCAATTATCTCTTACGTCACCAAAGATAAAATACTAATTTAAACCCGGCATTATGCGTTATTAATTATTGGACAATCTCTTAGTTTTGGTTCTCATTTTATTTTAAGACTTTCTGCCTTTTGTTTCATACTAATAGCCTACCGTAATGTTGTCAGCACTGCGGCATTCATTTACGAACCAAATAACATTCAGTCCTTAAGATCGTTTTTAGGTTTTTTTAAAAATATTATTGTTGTGGTATTCAGTCCTAAGACTGCAACTCTCCATGCTAACCTACTTTGTGCAAGCCTTTTCATTTCCTCACAACAAGCACAACCCACATCCTCCCTAATATGCTTCAGATTTTAACTGAAAACAAAAATTCTTACAAAATATTATTAATTAAAATGTTAACAATTTGGAGAAAAAAAGGAGTCAACGATTGAAATATCCAGTTATGAATTGACCTTATTAAAATATATAAATAATACACAGTTACATTTTGGAGTGAACACAATTGTACATACATAATATCTTTGCCTCAGTAAGTTATTTTATTTACATCTTTACACTTCTGCCATCCCTGTGTGACATCCTTTTAATTATTATTTTGGTTTAATCATTTTGTTAGTTTTCAGGAACAGTTTTCTGATATCCTTTTACAAATCATTAAACACCACCAACTGTTCTCGATCGTGTTAATATTTTTTCGACCTTTGACATTCGAAAACGGTAAAGCTTTAAATTGAAACTAATTTTATTTCCGTCAATTGATCGTCATCTCAGGCTGTACTACTGACATTAATTTCCTCGACCATATCTGACTACTCCCTGGAACTAATTTTAGAGGAGATCGGAGTGTGGCAAGTGTCGGGTTTGTATATTTATTTTATTTCCCACATTGATTTCCAAAGTCCGTGTTTATTTCGGGTGAATTTATGCGTTCCCCTGAGGGGGTGGAAAGTGAAGTGCTCAATTCAATCACCGTTAATCGCCTCACCTGCCTCGCAAATTCCATCATTGACGAGCTGCTGGCTGCAAAGCAACGGCAAACTGTCAGATTATTAGGCTCCTGTGTGTGTGATCGTCGACACGCGTCAGTAAGTCTATACAGGCTTTTATTTTTATGTAAACGGTACGTGTCTAAGTGGGTTAATTTGCAAAATAATAACTTTTTAACAGTATTTTAACTTAACATATAGTAGATAGTTTACACAAGCCTTATTTTCCGTTTTATTTTGTTCGTTTTCCGGTTCTGTTCTTAATTTTAAAAAAATGTTGAATGTAGGCAAAACTTCAATGACACATTGCTACTCATATTACTTGCTTCAAAACTGCGTATTACCTCGTGGTGTGTTTATACGCCACATGACCAAGGTCTGCATTGTCAAGTGAAGGCTGATTTGGTTCTAAGGAAGTGTTTCACATCTTTTCTATCCCCTGCGAGGCGACACTCAATAAATAACCTTACGTTCCCTATTTCATACGTCCGTCCAGAGTTGCAGCCATGCAGATTAATATTTTTATATCAACTTCACAATATGTTATGAATTATTTTCCAAACTCTGAATCACTTGACACAACATATTCTTCAAATGCATCTTTAATTCCTTCCGTTCAAATTACGTGGTTATCACTCCACATGAAATCTTCAGTATTTAATTAGTCTCAAAGTCAATACATTTCGCATAATTGGGTATAAACTTCCTGTAATACTTAACTGTAACACACTATTAAGGATTTTGAAGAGCTACAAAATACAGGCAGCAGTAATTGGAATAGAAGATCAAGAAAAAAAACCGTAATCAAGAAAGGAGTTAGACAAGGATGCAGTCTGTCGCCCCCATGCAGTTTAACTTATATACAGAACAGGCGACGAAGGAAAGTTAAAATGGCATTAGAAAAGGGAATTAAAATACGAGGAAAAGAAATAAAAATCCCCAAGGTTTGCTGATGATATTTTAGTATTACTGGAGTCACAAGAAGACTTAGAAACCATGATAAAAGGAATAAACGTGATCCTGGAGGAAGAATACAACATGAGCATTAATAGAGGGAAACCAAGGCGATGGAGTGTAGTATGGGAAACAGTGGAATAATAAAAGGTATTAAATTTGGAAGGGATATTCTGAAGGAAGTTAAGGAATTCTGCTACTTGGACAGCATAATAACTAGAGTAGGATAGCACAGGCGAGGAAGAGGAATTTACTTACGGCTAATATAAGTGTATATATTAGGAAATCGTTGCTAAAAATGTTCGTGTGGATGAAACGTGTACGGTAGGGGTTGAAGAAAGGAAACGAATGGAACCCTTTGAAATGTAGTGCTATAGGAGAACGAATAACTAATCAGGAAGTTCTAAGCAGAACAATATGGTGGACGTTGACCAAGAGAAGAGACAGATTAATAGGCGTTTTGAGACATGAGGGTCTTGCAAAATTAGAATTAGAGGGAAGTGAATAGAAGATGGAGGCAAAGGATGGAATACGGTAAGGAGATTACGGAGGATGTCGGATGTGGTAGCTATTTAGAAATGAGAAGGTTTGCGTAGGATACGTTGGGCTGGAGGGTTGCATCAGATCAGTCTAAGGGCTGATTACTACAACAAGAGACGAAATCTGAAGAAATTTGCTTTCTCTCTTTTTCAACTGAAGCAGCCCCAAAGTTGTAGGCGAAACGTCATAACTTATGAATATAAATGTATTTAATACCGTATCAATTCCCTTCCTATGCTAATGAAGGGGAGTTGCCTGTTTCAGGATTTCTCTCATGTAGGTAGTTAACCACAAAAAATGCTTTTTTTGAGCTAATGGCTGTTTCGGTGTTTAATTGTAAAATTTAATTCTGACTACTTCAACTGCTGTTTACCTGTAAATATATATTTGGTTATATATATTATACTATTGATAACATATTTTCTTTAGATCTTTTGCTGTAAATGAGTCATAAGGAGCTCAGTTTTTATATTTTCGGAAAGATTTCACCTCGCTGAAGTGTTCCCACTGCCTCATTCTGGAGCGAGTGAGGGGTAGGAGGACGAGGATGAAAATCAATTTCAAGTCAATTTCTAGCGAGTCACTGGCCAACCAGTCTGTGGGCGAGACGAAGGTCGTTCATCCAATTTACCCGCTCACGGAAGGTGGACAAGGGACAATGACCAACGGCGTCATTAGACGACACGGGGGTAAATAAAGCGCACACACTTGCGAGCGACAGCCGTTAATGAGACAAAAGTCTCAAGAGACGAGGGGGCGGGAAACACCAGGTCATTAAAACAAACTGTCCATCCGACTCATGGGACTGTCTCAGACACTTGAGGAGACGTGGATGTTCGAGGTCTCAGCCAAAAATGAACACTTGCCACGTCAAGACTTGTGGAAAATGTACTGAGGGCAAACAACAACGCCAGATGTTAGGAACTCCTTGAAGATTAACTCATTACAGTTTATAATTACAGGCGTTACTTTCCTCAAACTGTCCCGCGTCCTACTCGACCTACTTTACTTCCCATTGAAGCCAAAGGAAGTAGAAATGCTTCTATTAAAGCTCAAGTAAGAGCGTAAGTGCTATAGGCGAATGCTGAAAATCAGATGGGTGGATAGAATCACAAACGAGGAAGGTCTAAACAGAATAGGGGAAATGCGAAAAATGTGGATATATATATATATATATATATATATATATATATATATAGAGAGAGAGAGAGAGAGAGAGAGAGAGAGAGGCAGAAAAACTAAGGAACCAAATCGATCGCATTTTTCCCACGTTCAACATTCCACAAGAACTTCTGATGGTGAGAAAAACCACATTTTTGGATTTCATTGTCCTCGTGAAATAATTTGCATGTATTACCCCGGTTGTTGAATTTTCCTGATTACAAGTTGTTTGTGAAAGTGTTTATCGACTTCACGTGACGAATAATCGGATTCTCCGTGACGTTAAAAATGTCAGGTATTGATGACCAAGAACTGAGACACTAAAATAATGAAACAAGAAATAAAATTAGTTCCATACAGTTTCCAGTGATATTTTGAGCTACGAAAAAGTCTAATTCATTCACCCACAAGATATTCACTTATTTATAGAAGCTTTCTAAACGTGCAACACTAGAATGAGATTGGTGGTAACTAACCAGGGAGTGAGAGAACAATATCGAAGACTTTGTAGGGATATATTAATAGTTCACGTTTTGAGACACAAGGATCTTAGCATTAGAGGGAAGTGAACATAAAAGGGAGGAAAAATATGGAATACGTAAAGCTGATTATGTGAGATTGAAAAGGCTTACAGAGAATAAATAAGCATGGATCAGACCAGTCTAAGAACTGAATACCAAAACATAAAACAACTATAAAACTATAGCATGAATTGTTTAAAGATTTTTTTTTAAAATAAAATGCGCGAACACCTGTAAAGTTCATCGCTGTGAAATAAAGATCTGAAATGTATGGTGTAAACACCAACCACGTGGTACAAAAGTAGTTTTGGAGCAGGTGAAAAGAGAAGTGAGCTTTCTACTTAGGCTAATTAAGCACTTGTTAACTTCATAACATCCACGTCCTGATGAAATTGATCTCATAACCAGTTATAAATTACAATAATTATAAATTTATTGAATGATAATTTGATACATGGCGATAAAATGTTTTTGAAACTGATTTGAATAAAATACAAGCAATGGTCGTGCGTTACACACTGATTGTCCTTTAAGGATGAAGAACTGATGACGCACTCTCTGGACAGGGAGTCGCAACCATGTTGTGTGGACTAACGTTTTCATATTGACTCATGGGCTCCTACGAATGGCATGTGTGTGTGTGTGTGTACGTACTGTGATCGTAACCACAAATTACGGGATTTCCCCACAGGGCTGGAGTGTCAATTAAGATGGCAGATTACGGCGCCGCTGTCGGCGCTCACCTGGATTAACATGCATCAAGGCGTCGAACCTGTGACCTTTAGGCAGCGGCGGCGCCCTCTCTGCCGCGTTTAAGCAGCGCCCAGATACGCTTTACCAAGCGCAGTCCAATGAAAATACGGGTGAGAGAATTCCTACAAGATATCCACGTTAGCTTCATCACTGTGGACAGTAACCAGGAGAAAAACACTCTTGGGGAGGTATGAACCCCCTCCCCCCGGAATAAACGTGTAAGTATATTTCAGTTTTAAAAAACGAGCGCTTTTGACCAAAAACGAGTCCGCGACGATGTCAGTGACGTTACCAAGGACCAGGACGCCATATTTAATGCCAGCCAATATGGCGATTATTTGTTTAAATTTTGCTAGGCCTTACTGACGAAGTCTGTTTATTGATTAATGAACATAGACCTTTTCGTTGAATAAATCATATAAAATCTTTACGGTTAACCAACCGGGCCAGGCTTATAAAAGTCACTCAACGTTTCCGCGGACATTCTCTGCCGCCGTCATCAGGCTATATATGTCAACGGAAACGTTGAGTGACTTTATAAAGCCTGACCCCGGTTGATTAACCGTGAAGTTTTTATCCCTACTGTTACATTGAATTCATATTCCTGGTTAAGATAAATAAATAATCCTGAAGTGAACGCGGGAAAGGTAAGGTGTACACGTGATCTGGCCTTGCAAATGGCCGACCCAGAGCGGGGAGTCGCCGGCAGAATGTGGCGGTTGCAAGATGTGTTTTGTGGTACGCGCAGCGTCGCGACCATGTGTTTAAAGACGTCTAGCCTAAATTAGAATCGTGATTAGTAGCGAGTAGTAGTTGCTGAAGTAACTAACTTAAAGACGTGTGATAGAAAATTTGATTGGAGTGACCACGCCATGTTTTAGATCATTTAGTTCATGTCTCTGATTTCAATTAAAGTATTGGCAAAAATACCTGGCGGCCTTTATTATTCCTTGTCCGAGGAGTAAATCTGCTAACAACGTGGAACTGAGCGGCCATAGGTGAACTATGCTTACATTTTGGCTCAGCCTAGAACTGGAAAAGTGTGGATAGGAAATTGTAACTTCTTTACAATATATATGTATTAAAAAGGTATGTAGACTTTATTTATTTGTTTATTTACTAAAATATTTGATTTTGGACCCTGAACTAAAGAGTAGACATTTTTTTGGCGTGACGCATTATGACGTCACCATCTTTTTCTTTCTCATGACAGAGACCGGACATGTTTAAATTTAACGTAATTCTGAATTTGGGACACGAGTGGATTTTTAATGGCGTTTCGTCGCTCCTGTCTCCACACACAGCGGGAGTAGGACATCGACTCAAGGACTAACAAAAAGTGGCAGGAGGGGAAAGCTAGGAATAGTCCTGTTGAGGAATGAGCAGTCTGCGAGGAGAATAAAAAAATTTCTGAAGGAGAATGTGGTTGAAGGGAATGCATGATTGCTCAGAGACCATTAACGACCATCTCTAGGATGGAACACAAAGGCCGGCTTTTCACTGGACCACTCTGGTTATTATCCAGGAAATCTCATCCTCTGCACACAATAGCAGAATTCCGACCACTTCACCGCCGATATCTCTCAGCCACCGTGGCCGGAGTCTCCACAAAGGGGAGGGAGGGCGTAACAGCTATTATGTTACGTTACTTACAGGATAAAAACAGTCAAAATACTTCATTTTACTAAAAGGCCCAAGAAGGAAAAAGATAAATAGTAGTTAAGTAGTGATTACATTAGAGAGAAATCGGAACAGTTTCACTCTACAAGAAATGAGAAGGATTTCAAGGACCCAATAAATACATAAAGGGCTTAATGAAGTACCACAAAATCCTAATTTCTGACAGTGTTATAAAAACTATTATAGTTTCATCTTCAACAAATTAAATGTATACTTTTATTTAATATTTGTTAATATCACTATAAAAATAAATAAATCAGTTAACAGGCCAAGGAAAATTAATCGACGAAGCATTTAATACAATAAAAAAATTTAATCTTCACTGATTTTACTTAAAATTGAAAATTAACAAAATTTAATGATCACGGAGTGAGACAAAAATTGGTTAAAAACTTTTTACCTGTTTGTAATAAACAGTTATTAACGGACAAATTTGTTTAAAAAAATGTATTTATTATGGCTACGTTTCGTTCCTAGTTTTGGAATCCTTCAGGTGTGTAACGGTTGTTAAAAATTATATACAACCTTCACTTCAATTATTATTTATAACATATTTCTTTTCTTAAATGAAGGATTTGTATATAATGTTTCAGTACTTGCTTTCTGGAATATATTATTTAAATAAATTAATATATATATATAAACCTGAAGAGGCCCCAAATTAAGCGACGGAACGTCGTGATACATCTTATTGCTTTCTCAAGTATTAACTTATGTTGTCTGACCTGTTTAATGATTTTATAAAAGAATAAATTATCTTTTGAATGAATACAACAGACAAATTAGTGAAACATGAAATTTGAAAAAAAAAATTGAGAACACATCGAATTTAAAAGACAAAATTTTTCCTTGCAACAAACTACTAATATTAATATTCTTTTAGGAAAATTTTAATTTATTAAAAATGTATTTATTTTTATTTGAGCTGCTGAATTTTTTTATTTAAGTGAATTACGTTTTAATATTTTTTTGGGGGGATGGGAGGTGGTAATTCGAAATTTGAATCCTTTAGAACATATATCGACCTTGCAATGACGTCAAGGGATACATGACTGATGTTCCTAGATTAATTTTCCTGAAGTGGACGTTATGTTCTCTGGGTGATGATCAGATAAACCTTCGTTCCTGTGTAAGAAAATATATTTTACATAGAGACTTTAGTTGAAAATTAATTAATCCATTAGTGAGAAGATATGTGAATGCTTTCGTCATTCATCTGGAATAAGAGGGAGGGAGACAGGGAGAGAGATAAAGTTTGGGAAAGCTGTCACGGACGTAATCTAGCCGACAGAATCTAGAAGGAGGTCCCTTACACCGCTCCTCATGACCCATGGAAAGGTTATCACGATGGACATTTCTCCCCATCAAGATCTCGCCATGATGATGGCCGAGGACACGCGAAGCAAACTCTGGACACGTTTTAATTGCGTGGAACTTGCATTCTCAAATTAAAATTTACATAATCATAAATTTTCATCGACATTTTAATATTATTTATTACTTAATCAATTATTTGAAGGATTATATTGATATACCCACTTATACTGCACTTAGAAATCGAGCAATTATTCCTACGCCTAACAATTTTTTATACTATCTTTGAGTTAAATCTCAAAGATAAAATTTATATCGTAGTTTGCAATTATAAAAGCCTATTACGCGAAACAAGTTTCAGATTTTTATATACATGCCCAACAGAGATATAGTGTCTTGTCTCAAACATTGAAAAAGTTTAAAAAATCCCATTTTAAAGAGGTGTAATTTGTAAAGGGAACGTCAGTTACCATTGATAGTTTTTATAGAGTAACTACATCATTATGTGTAAAATAATGGAAATTATTGAGGTTCGCAAACTATTTATTCTTGGGGAAATTAGCCTACGAAAATGGAATTTTCTTCGTTTGCAATCGACAACTTCGTGGTACACAGAGTACATGAATAAATAACATTAGGTTAGTACCTACGAGCTAAACTTGTAGGCCTGAATGTACTGAACACGATGAAGTTTATACCTCAACACAGTCGTGGATAATTTAGAAATTTGTAGATACCTGCAAACGCGAAAAACGGCCGCCATTTTTGAACCGGACACAATATAAATGAAACAAAATTAGATCTGAACTGCCAAAACATGAGGCAATGAACAGACGACCACTTGGCTTGGATTGACCCAAAAGATCCAACAAAGGGACGATTATTAATAATATTAATACTGCGGTAAACATTCCGACGTTTTTTTTTGGAAACGTCTCGTATTCTACTTCAGGGGTTTAGATTCTACTACGCCCACATTTGATGAAGTTTATATTGAAAAACGCGAACCAGCAATACACTGAAGAACGATAAGAGACGAGAAACTATACAAAATAATTTTTTTAATCTACATTATATATATATATATATATATATATATCACGGGACCCCGTCAAAACTCACGAAATAAATTCAAATCAATAAAAAGACAGGCCAATAAGTCAACAATTAGTTTTATTACTGTTTAATTAATCCTAAAACGACGTTTCGTCTCCCTTTTGAGACTTCATCAGGGGTTAATTGAATAGTAATAAAATTACTTGCTGACTTATTTGCCATATTTTTATCGCTTTAAACTAAAATCAGAAAATTCTGTTTGGAATAAATTCAGGTGAAAACTCCAAACAATTAAGGTCATTACTCGTAATTAGTATTTTTTCCTGTTGAAGATTTGGCGCAATTGGTTAGTTTTTTACATTTGTTTTATGCAGTGAACCATGATTTACAGAGTAAACATCTAAATTGTCTGTACGCGTGTGATTGTAAATGTGGCGGTACACAACGCGTTTCAAATAAATGGAGGCGTCGCTTAAATTTCGTTACTCTTTTTTCCCCCCCAAAATCAGGTTAATACAAAAGAAGTACCCGTGAAGCGGACTAATTGCTAAGTAAACTGATATGGATAAAAACAATTATGATATATATTTAATCAATATGATTATTAGTTATTGCATGGAAGATTTACTTTTATACTGCCGTAACAATAAAGTAATGAGTGTGTGTCGTGGTATTGAATCCTTGTCATTTCCTTGCAACTAGCACAACCCACGTCCTCCTTAATCTACTTAGCGTATTCCATCCTGAACTTGCCTGTTCTGTTCTTACCCCACACACTACCCTCTTAAATCTAATTTTACAAGACCCTCCTGTCTTAAAACGTGGCCTATTAATCTATGCCTAATCTTAGTCAACGTCCTCCATATTGTTCCCCTATTCTGTTTAGAATTTCCTCGTTTGTG
Organism: Eucriotettix oculatus; assembly: GCA_034510155.1. NCBI lineage: Eukaryota > Metazoa > Arthropoda > Insecta > Orthoptera > Tetrigidae > Eucriotettix > Eucriotettix oculatus. Next base: position 12,522,627 of record CM067379.1, read on the forward strand.
ATTATATCCACCCATCTCATTCTCTTATAGCACCACATTTCAAATGCTTCTATTCTTTTCCTTTTCGCAACTCCTATGGACCACGTTTCTCACCCATTTAACGCCACGCTCCATACGAACATTTTTAGCAACTATTTCCTAATATTCACACTTATATAACCCGTAAGTAAATCCCTCTTTTTCGCGAAAGCCTTCCTTGTCTGTGCTATCCTACTCTTCATGTCTATTATACTTCTACCATACCTTGTTATTACGCCTCCCAAGTAGCAGAATCTCCTTTACTACCGTCAAAACATCCCTTCCCTATCTAACAGCCTTTGTTATTCCACTGTTTCCCATACTACACTCCATTACCTTGCTTTTCCCTCTATTAATCCTCATATTGAACTCTTTCTGCAGGACTACGTTCATGTCATTTATTATGGTTTCCAAGTCTTCCTCTGATTCTCCTAATACTACAATATCGTCAGCAAAGCGTGAGGTTTTTATTTCTTCTCCTTACAGTATGATTCCTTTTCCATGTTCCGTTTTAACTTTCTTCATCGCCTGTTCTATATATACATCAGTTGAAAAGTAATGAGTATGATGTGATAAGTTGACGCGTCGTTGCTGAGGGTGACTCAATCCCTCGTCTCCCTCTTGTCTGGAATTGTAGAAGAAGCCTGTATTTATAAAACTCCCTCCTCCCCTACTCTAGGTAATTATTCAGAGAGGAAGTTTTGTTAATTTCAGCCCACTCTTTTTTTTAAGTCGGATTTAATTAACACGTCTGAATTCGCCGAACTCCTCTTGCCTGATGCATTTCCTGATTAAACCACACTGACTGCTCTTCTGGAAATCCATGATTATCATTTGGATTTTTAATGAAATGTGAAAATATATTATTTTCCAAATTGTTTTTGCTGTTGTTGTTGTTGCAATTTTATACCTTTTCTGAGTGCGTGGGACGACAAAAAGACGACCTTTGCGCTTGCTTGGTAATTAATTGTCAGATTTGAAAATTATTTCGTGAGAATCGCCTCGTTTCCTTGTGTGAATGTACATTAAACACGTGTGATTGCTTTTCAAGATCGGCTGGCATCTAACAGGGATCGGATAATTGCTTTTCAGTTGGAAAAAATATCTGAAAGGAAAATTGCGTTGGCGCCATTGCTTTACATTTCCTTTGAGTGCTGATAATCGCAGACGTTTCTATTCACCGTGGGAAACTTGTTAGCTGGCCAATGTCGACCGACAATACGAGATTGGACCTTATTTGGGGAAGGGGGTGGGGTTGGGGTGGGGGAACGCTAATGACACGTCAGCTCTTTCATCCACCCCCGACTGTTTTGTTTCCCTAAACGATTTCTATACTGGAACATTCTAGACTCGTGTGGTTATTTATTACGAATCACGGCTTCTATAGTGTTCTGCAACGCCTTGGCCTCACAATTAAACCGGGGATTTCCTTAAAAATGCATTTCAAGTTCAGTAGAAAAATTTACGTCTCTCGTAGCCGACTACGTAGCCTTTAAATAATTTTATCAGCAACCTTTGCTACGATATAATTTGTTAATCATTTACTCTTTAATCCAAATCTCTAAATGTCATGAAAGTAGTCCTGTTTTTTCTTATCCTGTCTTCTAAAATTAGACGCAGAGTCATTTTGCTGTTTGAATTACGTACAGAACGGAAGAGACGAAGAAAGTTAAAAGTTAAAACGGAATATGGAAAAGAAGGAGAAGAAATAAAAACCCTAAAGTGATATTGTAGTATTAGGGGAGTCAGAAGAAGACTTGGAAACCATAATAAATGGCATCAACGTGGTCCTGGAGAAAGAGTTCTACGTGAGGATTAATAGAGGGAAAACCAATGTGATGGAGTGTAGTATGGGAAACGGTGGAATAAGAAAGGCTGTTAGATTGGGAATGGATATTTTTTAGGTAAGTTAAGGAATTCTACTACTTGGGAAGCACAAAAAGTAGAGTAGGATAGCACAGTCAAGGAAGGCTTTCGCGAAAAGCAGGAGTTTACCTACGGGTATATTAGGAAATAGTTGCCAAAAATGTCCGTATGGAGCGTGGCGTTATATGGGTGCGAAACGATGTATAGTAATTTCTGAAGTTCGTTTGGGTGCGAAGGATTGCGATTTCCACTCTGATCGCCTGGAGGGTTGTTTTGTGACCCTAGGACAATACCTAATAACCTCCAATTAATACCCCTGGGTCCAGTTATGCGCTAACCAGCCTCATACTCCTTCATACCCTGGCCAGATGTAAAATTCGTTACAATTTTTTTGTAAATAATTAAAGTCACGTTCAACCTGAAATCCCGCGGCCAGGGAAAATACTTGATTTTGCTAGTATGTATCTAGTAACTGTAAATATGTAAATTTGTTAATATTAGTATTAGTAAATGTTAGTAAATAGCACTCAATTTTGTTTCTTTCAAAATAAAACCCACAAAAATCAAAATAAATTATTAATTTTAAAAAAGGAACCCTCATTAATACAGTTAAATTGTAAATAAAGAAAATAACCCCCATCACAGCGTATTGCTCATTTTTCCATTTTTCAGAATATCTTTCCAATTACATTTAAGTTATTTCCATCAATTTAACAACTGTTCTGAAAAATCCTGTCCGTAGCGCTTTATTGGACAACTTAAGAGTTCGTTCGTTGTACATCCGCCCTTCAATTTGTTAGACAATTAGGTCCAGCACAGCAATGACGTGATGGCCAGTGTGTGGAATGCCACGGGCTCCATTGAGTCGTCAGTTACCACCAGATGACATTACCGCGGGACTGAAATTCAATTTCCGGTGGGGGGGAGGGGGATGGAAGTACCGTTGAGGCGAAGGGGGGGAGGGTGAAAAAAAAACATGCAGAAACGGGCTTCTGGCGACGGACGACGATTTAACTTAGCGCAGTGGACCTGGTTGGCTCTCGATGGAAATCGATTCCTCCATAATCGCTTCCCTCTTCCAACACAATCGGCCGTGAAACTCGATAAACGGAACTCGAGTCCGGTGACGAGGAGGACAACACCTGGGGAGGACCAAACTGCGTCACCTTCCTAAAGTTGATATCAACAGGAAGAAACAACAAGCCACTTGTACTTCTTCTTAAATCCATTATTTTAAATTTTAATTTCCAATATTCAACCCCACATCTTTTAAAATAGAGATAAAAAGATATTTCGTACACCCGATCAAAGATTCCATTGTCACTGTTCTATGATCATTTCTTTACCTAATTAGTGTTCATATTATAGAGACGCTCCCAAATTTCACTTCAATTCTCCAGACATTTGTTTTTAAGAAAAGTAAATCCCTTTAATGACTTTCGTGGCTAAATTTTTCCTTTCCTTTCCAGGAAATTTGTTTTTCACAATGATAACCCTTCCAAAAAATGCGTGAAGTTTTCCTTTCTATTTTTGTTTTGATGTCAAAGAATTTTGTTTTTAACGATAGAAATACTTGCGGAGACTGATTTGGTTAAATTTTTCGTTTCCATTTTTACTTTTATTTCTAGGAAAATCGTTTCAATTTTATAGATTTTTTTTGAGATAGAGCTCCTTTCAAAAAATTTTTCCTTTTATACCAAGGAATTTTTTTTAAATTATACTCCTTGGAAACACTGTTATGTCCGAGATTTCCCTTTCTATTTTACTCTTACTTTTCTAAAAAATTGTGTTTGTGAATAGTATTTCTAACAAAATGACTGATGTGCTCAACTTTTTCCTTCCCATTTTTACTGTTATTTCCAGGAAATTAGTTTTATGGATTAAATACCCTTACGAACACTGTTATGGGTGAGTTTCTTCTGTCTATTTTCCTTTTATTTTTTTTTGGAAATTTGTTTTTGAGGATTGTATTCTTTGCAAAGGGCTGATTTGCTTAAAATTTCCCTTTTATTTCTAGGAAAATTCTTTTATGGAATAATAACCCTACCAAACAATGTTATAGACGAGTTTTTTCTATCTACTTTTCTTTCCGTTGACTAGAAATTTGTTTCCGAAAATTGTGTTCCTAGCAAAAGGTGATGTACTTAAAATTTTCCTTTCCAATTTTCTTTTTATTTACAGGAAACGTATTTTTCACAATTAAAACCCTACCAAAACTATGTTATGGGCCAGTTTTTCCTTACTGCTTTTCCTTTAATTTTAAAGAAATTTATTTTTGAAAATAGAATTAACTTCAAAAGACTGATGTGCTTAAATTTTTTCTTCTATTTCCAGGATTGATTTATTATAATAACAACCGTTACGAACACTCTTCTGCGTGAGGTTTACCTTTCATCATTTAATTATCCAGAAATTTGTTTCCGAGTATAGTATTCCTTTCAAAAGATTGATGTGCTTAAAGATTTTCTTTCCATTTTTCCTTTTATTTTCCAGAATATTTGTTTGACAGAATATTAACCAGTCGAAACAGTGTCATAGGTGAGGTTTTCGTTTCTAATTTTCTTTTGTTGTTGTGATATATTCAGTCCTAAAACTGGTCTGATGCAACCCTACACGCTAAACTATCTTGTGCAAGCCTTTACATTTGCGGATAACTACCACAACCTCACTAATCAGCTTAGCGTATTACATGCTTGGCCTCCCTCTTCTCTTTACTTCCCTCTAATGCTAATTTTTAAAGACCCTCTTGTCTTAAAACGTGGCCTATTAATCTATCCCTCCACTTGGCCATGCCCGCCATATTGTTCTCTCTTCCCCTATTCTGTTTATAACTTCCTGGTTAGTTACCCTATCCACCCATCTCATTCTCCTACAGCACCACATTTCAAAGGCTTATATTATTTTCCTTTCTGCAACTCCTATCGTTTCATTTAAATTTTTAGAAGTTATTTTTGAGTATAGTAGTCCTTACAGAGGACTGACGTGCTTAAAATTTACTTTCCATTTTTTCCTTTTGTTTCCGGGTATTTTTTTACAGTAATGACCCTTCCATCACTGTTATGGATGATTTTTTTCTTTCTATTTTTGATTTTAATTTTCCATAAATTAGGTTTTGACAATAGTAGTCCTTACAAAGTCTGTTGTGGGTGCATTATTGTAATTGCTCGTCATCAACGTGTTGGAATGAAACATTAATTTTCAGCTTAACAGCAATAATTTAGCAATTACAACACCCCGAAAAAACAAGTTTATGCATGATACCGCGCTGACTATCTCAGTTTCACATCTGCTGATGTGTCGGGAATATTTCAAGCTTACGCGGTTGGCGCCCTGTTCGTTCGTTACTAATTTGTTGTAATGCTCAATTAATGAGGCTCGTGTGCATGTTTTTCCTTTCCCCTCTCTCCTCCTCTCACGTCGACGACGACGACGACGACGCGTTGCGTGATCTGATAACCAAGGCTGATTACGAGTCCTCGAATGTTGGAGGAGGTATTTTTTTTACTCTCATTGGGCGTGTTTCTCTTTCTGATAAAAAAAAGTTTTCCTTATCTTACGCAGAATTTTCTCTTAAGGGGAATGTCGTGTGACAGGTGACAGTAAAATACAAAGTTTTGTTTGTGACGTTAGAGGTGAAGCGTGCAAAGTTCGAGACGCGTGACCTTTTCAGATTCCAAGGAAACACGGGGCCAGCGTCGCAACTTAACGGGAACTTCATGTGATTGTTTATGAAATGAAAATCTTACCAGGGGATTATGTTCACCGAAATGAAAATGTTCTTAACGAGAAAAGGGAAGTGGGGATATAATGTGAGTAATTATATATGTAATAATGTAATGGTGACCTTTCAGGATAGAGGCGCTGTATCCCTGTTGCTTTGCGTATTGGACAAGAGCTCCTCTATTTGTGGAATTTAAGTCATATAACAAATTGATGGAGTAAGTTTAACATAAATTATTTCTACTATGTTTACTGGGCCTGTCCTACTTCAAAATTCTTAAAGACAGCCTGAAAAGTGTCCTTCAACGTTTCCAGACTGTACTAAATTAAATGAAAACAGAAATAAAACTTCCGCTGTGAATAAATATTCAGAATCTGATAACATATAGAATTATTACAGCTCTATGAGTATTCAATTTCCCTCGCACATGCAACGCTCAGTGTATAACGATATGATGGCAGCCTCTCGGGTAAACTATCCAGGAGGTAAAATAGTCCACCGTTCGATCTCCGGGCGAGGACGACTCGGGAGGATGTCATCAGAAAGAGAAAAAGTGACGTTTCTGCGAATCGGAACGTGGAGTGTCAGAAGATTAAACCGTGGCGGTAGATTAGAAAAATCTAAAAAGGGAAATGGAAAAGTTAAAGTTAGATATAGTAGTAATTTGTGAAGTTAGATGTCAGGAAGCGCAAGATTTTTTTGTCAATGAATATGATATGAATAGAGGGAATGCAGGAGTAGGTCTTGTAATGAATAAAGTTCTGAGACAACTGGTAAGTTATTATAAACAATATAATGAAAGTTTAGCTACGATAACGTTATAAATAAAACCGTAGCTAACAACAATCATTCACGTTCATATGCCCAAAAGTACCTCAGGCGAAGAAGACATTGAAAAAATCTAGGAGGAAATTAAAAAAAAATGAAGTATGTGAATGGATACGAAAATTTGATAATGATGGGTGATTGGAACGCAGTAATAGGAAAGTGAAGAGAAAGTTATGTAGTTTGGAGAATTGGGACTGGGTGAAATGCATGAAAGGAGGTACAGGCTAGTAGAATTTTGCATTGACTATAAATCAGTAGTGACAAATTACAGTACTAAATTCAGTGAAACGAGATAAAACGTCCGGTGTGATGAAATATTCAAAACCTGATAATATGTAGAATTATTACACCTCTATGAATATTATGGTAGCCTCTCGGATACAAGAACATCAGGAAAGCGGATGGGAAGCCGATTCTGAATAAAGAAGAAAAGGCAGAAAGATGGAAGGAATATCTATAAGAGCTGTATCACGGTGGACATCAAGAACAGTCAATAGTAGAAGAAGAAGAAGAGGAGGAGGAGAAGAATGATGAAGAATTATGGGACAAAAATTTAAGGCTTGGAGTTTGACAGGGCCATGGCTGACAGACCTGAGGATTTGTGAAGCGCCAGGAAATAATAACATTGCAGGATGGTTTGCGAAATTTACGGAACAGGGAGAATACCAGAATATTTGATTAAAAACATAATTATACCCACACCGAAGACGACTGGGGCTGATAGATGCGTACAGCACGCGGCAATTAGTTTAGAAATCCACACATGCAAAATATTAAAGAAAATAGGAGGATGGAACGACAAATAGAATGCGAGTTAGAAAAAGATCAGATTGATTTTAAGAAGAATGTAGGGACAAGAGAAGCAATATTAAGTCTGCGACAAATTACAGGAAGACAGAATAAGAAATAAAAGGGCTTCGTCCATGGCATTTGTAGATTTAGAAAAAAGCCTTTGATGATGTCAACTGGAACACACAGCTAAGAATTTTTCTGCAACAGTGCTCATTTCTTTTTTTATATTCTTTATTTGTCTTTTTTCTGTTAATATACTCGGGATACCTTCTTTGACACTCTGAAGCACCTCCTGTTTTCTCAGTTTTTCTAATTCATTTTTTTTATTACTTTCTTAAGTTTCCTCATTTTCAGCCTGCATTTCTTAAATTTGAATTAAACTTATCATAAACTATTTACCTGTAATTTAGTTACTGTCACTGATTTTTCCTTTTAAGTTTTCCTCCGCCGTAAAGGACGAATAAATAACATTCACGTGTCTTGTGAGTATTCCTGATAATGGGAACGCACAAGCGACAGTTCGATATTGGTTACGTGCAAGATGGACAGCGGAGATAGTCTTTATCGACGTGACACTGTGTGTGTGTGTGTGAGAGAGAGAGAGAGAGAGAGGGGGGGGAGAGGTAGATGGACGTCGTGCAGAGGAGGACCGACCGACCGCAAATCTGCTTTGGTTGCGCCGAGGGACTCCCCAAAGATGTCGCTCTAAAAGCTGCACCAGACTGGCTCGTCTTATTCCCTAAAGAGCTTTGCGTCCACATTATGCAAAGTTTCCATTCTCAGCAGCTAAAGCGACTTTGCGGTGCAACGTCACATCTCTCTCTCTCTCTCTCTCTCTCTCTCTCTCTCTCTCTATCCCCCTGTACACTTTATTCTTCACCGGAGATATTCATTTTACGCTGTTACAATAAAATCATCGATTGAGTTTTTGTATGACTTAATTTAAACTATATACGGTATAGGATAAAAAAAATAAGTCTAGGTTCATGGCAATTTTAGATTAAGAAAAATCCTTTCATAATGTGAACTGGAAAACACTACTAAGGACCGTAATAAAACATCAAGAAAGAAAGAAAGCTCATTCATAAAATCTACAGAAACCAGTCAGCAGTAATTAGAGTTGAAGGGCGATAAAAAAAACAGTAATCAAGAAAGGAGTAATAAAAGAATGCCAATGCTGTTCAACTTGTATATAGAACAGGCGATGAAGAAAGGTAAAAAGCAATGGAAAAGGAATCCTACTGCAAGGTGAAGAAATAAAAACCCTACGCTTTGCCTATGATATTGTAGTATTAGGGGAGGTCAGAAGACTACTTGGAAACTATAATAAATGGCATGGACGTGGTCCTGGAGGAAGAGTGCAAAATGAGGATTAATAGAAGGAAGGCAAAGGCGATGGAGTGTAGTATGGGAAACAGTAGCACAACAAAGGCTGTTAGATTGGGAAGGGATATTTTGAAGGAAGTTATGGAATTCTGCTACACGGGCAGCATAAAAACTAGAGTAGGATAGCACAGGCAAGGAAGAGGAAATTATCTTACAACTAATATAACTTTGAGTATTAGGAAATCATTGCTAAAATGTTCGTATGGAGCATGGCGTTGTATGGGAGTTAACCGTGGACGGTATGAGTTGCAGAAAAGGAAAGAATAGAAGCCATTGAAATGTGGTGCAGTAGAAGAATTACATGGGCGGAGAGGGTAACTAATCAGGACCTTCGAGCACAATAAGGGAAGTGAAAAAAATATGGAAGACTTTGAGGGATAAATAAATAGGCCACGTTTTGAAACATGAGGGTCTTGTTAAATTATCATTAGAGCGAAGTGTGTAGTGTAAGAAAATAGGAAAAACAAGGATGGAATGCGCTAAGCAGATTATAAGGATGTACAATGTGGTAGTTATTAGGAAATGTAAAGGCTTGAGCAGTATAGGTTAACAAGGAGGGTTGCACGGACCAGACTTAGGACTTAATATAAGGACAGCAACAACAAGGGTAAATAATTAAATACTGAAAACTGAAGGAGTATGTTCGAAGACAGGCGGAGCAAATGCTAAAATTCCGGGATTAAAGTGACGCCCCACAGTCGCGGAGCTTCAAGCTGGGTTTGGGGAACAAAGATGTCTGGCCGCCAGAGGACTATGACCTGTGAAATTTCTTCATTCGATCTGGCTATACTTACCTCTGAGAGGAGGTTAAGTAGTATAGTAACAATTCTCGGATCTCCCACACATTTTTGTTAGACACCATATGTGATAATAGTGCAGTGTTTTGATGCTGATTTGGATAAAAACCTGAAGGAGGCAGATCATATGCCAAAACGTTGTTATTAATTAAATATAAACAAGTAAAGTCCGTAAAATGTCATAAAATAATTTATTATACATAGCAAACATTAAATTTAAACCTAGAATTCTACAGTTTATAATTTTTATTTTAAGATTTTAAACGCCATATAGTTATGAAAGGACGCTTCGTTTACAAAAGGAAGCACAATAGAAAAATTATGAAAAATAATGCTTAAAAAATTAAGTCTTTATTAATCGATTCAAATTTATTGTCGGTTGTTAAAAAGATTAATGTATCATACTCCTTACCTGAATTCCTAGCGAATTCATTGTATCCTGTGCTATAAGCGCCACAAACGTTCCATCTGAAAGGAGAAAAGGAATATTAATCTATTATCAACAAATATATATCCGTCTAGTGAAGCAATTATCAAAAAAAAGATTATTGATCCATTGAGGCTAACATCAATAATAATGTTAAATTAAGTAAAGTTATCAAGAGAGACGGTTAAAAATTTAACGAAGAGAAATAATTACAGATGTAAATAAAATAAAAAGAATGGGTGAAAGTGAGGAATGGGATAATTTAATTTGATTCGTTTCGTCCTCCAATTAAAATATTACCCCTGCAACGTCCGTGGCTGGACGTTTTATTTTAATTAAAGAACATTATTTGTAATATAAAACTTTATGCATAATTATAAACCTTGTGAATGTAGGAATATAAAAGTTAATGGAGTTATAATTAAAATAGGAAACAAAATTTTTTGAAGTTATTACTATAATTAACTGAAAATAAATTTAATAAAGTCATCATTAAAAAAGTTATTAATTTATTGAAACTATTATCTGGAGGAACATAGATGTTACACTAGAGGAACTCAACAATTTGTCACATATAGAAACCATGTTTGACTCACTGTACTATATTTATCAGTCTCTCTCTATATATATGAATTGCTAACGAGGTTTTATAAATCAAAAAGTGTTTTTGAAAAATAATTCAGCCATAGAAAGCGAAATAAATTTTTCCTCACTCCTAATAAATTCCATTTCCGCCCCGAGTAATAAGTAAGAAAAGGAAAAATAAACTCGACACCCTTTTCCCTCCATAACCTCTTCACACAGTTTCCCTGGCGTAGTAAATGTTTGATGTTTGTTACTTCTCTGCAGTTTTACTGGCGAGTGAGTGCAGCTGTTAATTTCAACACCCCCACTCCCCACCCTCATCCACTGCTCTTAACGTTTTGATGGCTTGAAGAGGACGATAATGTCAGCATCCGAAACGTTGTGGCAAAATTACGGACGAAAAACCGCAGCAAAAAAATCGTCCAGAGAACTCACTTAACTAACTGCTGGACGACATCTTTATCTTATATCACCATATGGTTTTTTGTTCAACCTTAAAATATATTTAATATTAAAAATTTGCGGTGAACACGTGTATTCTAAATTATTTTAGTGGTTATTATTCATTTTATTTGAATAAAGTATTGTTAAAATTAATTTTTCCCAGTTGCGAAGGCCCATTCAGGTAAACTACCAGAAGATAAGGCTTCACAACTTCTGTGCAAGTAGCACTTTGGTGGATTATGAAGATAAATATATATCGGATGGAGTAATCTGCGGTCCCCACGCCTCAGATTTTCCCACAAAAGATGTAGTAACCTCTGGGACGTGTTATTTCGCGACTTTCTGGTAGACGTGAGAGCCCCGGATCTGCGAACTCGATAATTGTACCGATGTTTCCTAATTGACCAAAATTTTCACCGGGAAGGGGAAATCACAGATTTTGTGATTAGTAAAATATTGAGGACAGATTAGTTTTTGAGTTGTCGTGGCGATGGAGGGACGAGGAGTAATTGTTGGGAAGTCATGGAGGAGAGATAGAGATAGGGAGATAGGGAGAGAGTTGTTGAGAAGATCGGAGGAGGTGTTAAGCCAGCAGTAGCAACGCACAGAATTCCAGAAGCTACCTCTTAAATGTTGCGACCAGAGTACCTATAAGTACCGGAGTCATTAATCTTCAATGCCGTCTACTGAAAGCCACAGTAGCTATTAAGTAAGGGAAGGTAAAGAGTAGGATACCACAGGCAAGGAAGGCTTTCGCGAATAAGAGGATAATATAAGTGTGAATATTAGGAAATCGTTGCCAAAAATATTCGTACGGAGCGTGGCGTTATATGGGTGCGAAACGTGGACGATAGGAGTTGGGGAAAGGAAAAGAATAGAAGTCATTGAAATGTGGTGCTATAGACGGATTCTTAAAATCAGATGGGTGGATATAATCACAAACGAGGAAGTTCTAAACAGAATAGGGGGGAAAGCGAACAAATATGGAGGACGTTGACCAAGAGAAGGGATAGATTAATAGGCCATTTTTTAAGACACGGGGGAATTGTAAAATTAGCAGTAGAGGGAAGTGTGTGGAGAAGAACAGAAGAGGGAGGCGAAGGATAGAATACGCTAAGCAGATTAGTGAGGATGTGGGTTGTGCTAGTTATAAGGAAAGGAAAGTGCTTGCGCAAGATAGATTAGCATGGAGGGTTGCATCAGACCAGTCTTAGGACTGAATACCATAACAAGTTAAAGTCATTTTTTAGAAATGTATAATTCCTTTTAAAAGAGCAAGGAGATAAATTTTATTTTTTTTCTTTCATTTATCTTTTAAAAATATAATTTTAATATTTTAAACTTTCTTATCATTTATTCCACCTGCTAAATTAGCTTAAAGTAATAAAATCCCAGTTCATCAGCGTTCCTAATTCATTTTCTGTGAAGTCCTTCCAATTTTCCAGAAACACTTAAAATGAGAGATTTCATTTTACTGTAAAGTCCTTCCACTAGTTCGAGGAACGCTAAAAATCAGGCCTCAAAATCTAATACATTTTATGGAGAGATTTTTTTTTGCTATGAAGGAATTAATTTTTTCAATTTTTCCGACCGGGGGAAACCCCTTATTAAACTTGATTACTGTTAGTGTGAATCTTCAACGAAACAAAGCGTCGTAGGAGCAGCGGCGTGCTTTTCTCTTTGTCTTTGTGTGCCTTGAATAGCGAGAGTTATCTGTTTCCTAGCGTCGCGACGGATCTATAGTGCTTCTATATTAGGCTTGAATGCGGGACGCTTTGCTTCCAAAATACCTACCACAATATCTTCTTCCTCACAGGACGAGAATTCTATAAAACCTCACGTGGGAAATAAGTACCAAGTTATTTCATTTTGTAGATCTGTACGTGCTTTCAGTTTCACCATCAGTAACACTTGTAGGACTAGTCACAATATCTGGCTGTTTAAAATCAACAAATAGTAAAACAGCCTATTTGTAAAAAAATATATAAATTTCATTACATTACTAGAGTTAATGAAGTTTATATTAATTTTTTATTCTGATTTGTAGACTGTTGAACTATGTAACATTATTGCGTTAAATACGTACAATGACGATGATGATGGTCGGCACTAAAGTCCTTGGCCTCTTTTATCAGCTGTCTCCATTTCTTTTCTTCTCCAGTTTCCACCACCTAAACTCCTCCACGTCGTTAATCCTCCCAGCGTCTCCTCGGTCTACTTCTTTTCCTTTTTCCTCGTCTGGTCTTTGCGTGAACTTTTTTTTTCTCTCTCGACATGGCGTGTTGCTGGAATTCTCTGTACACATACCCTGCCCGTCCTATTCTCCTCTCGCTTAATTTTTTCACCATGAAATTTGGTTGATTCCCTCGATTCCATATTCGGCCTTATTCTCCAACTTTCCGCCTCTCACACTGCTCCAAATATTTTCCTGTAAATCTTCTTTTTCCCATCCTAACAGGCAGCATTCTACTCCTCTACCTTTCATTACCCAACATTTCCGGCCCATACATCACTAACCTGGCTCAGTATTGTGGTTAAATTGTGATATTAATAATAAATAAACAAAACTACAGATAAATAAGTCAAGAAATAAATTTAGCTAGTATAAATACAACGTTTCGTCCAACTTTGTGGACTTCTACAGGTAAATATACTCTAGATTTCTGTAATGTAAATAGTTCATCCATTTGAAAACGTAAGTCTGTCGTTTATTTTATTCTATATAGAAAATTACACTCCATAGTCAATTAGAACTTAATTAATATAAATACAACGTTTCATCCTACTTAATGACCGTACACCACATTTCTCTAAAGTATATAGTTTATCTATTTGAAAATCTTTTCGTTCATTCTACTTTGTATTGAAAATTACAGTTGATATTCAATTAGTACTTCATTTATATAAATACAACGTTTCTTCCAACTTTGTAGACCTCCTCAGGTAATAACTATACTCTAAATAACTCTAATGTTAACAGTTCATCGATTTAAAAATCCAAGTCTGTAGCTTATTTCACTTTATATAGAAAAGTACACTTCATATTTTAACAACGAATTCAAAATTAATATTGATTTTATAATTATTGTTTTCGGTGTGTACAGTTACCTGAAGAAGTCTACTAATATGGACGAAACGTTGCATTGAACTAATTAAATTGATTTTCTGTCTTTTACGACCGTATTTTTATTTATCTATTATATTATTTTTACGTTAATTTTTTTTAATAACAGAATAAATTGCTTTCTTTTTGACTGGAATTTTAAAGGTTTGTAGGGTAATACTAAAAAATCATTCAATTTCCAGAGTTTAAACATGTCTTTTAATAGGTTAGACATAAGTGCTAGCTTAATTTGTAGTTTTGAAATGGTAATGTGTTTTAAACAGAGAAAAAGGTGAATAGAGTTTTTTTTGTGTAAATTGAGATGTACCAACTTTCGTGAGAAGAATAAAAAGTAAAATGGAGATCATTGATATGGCAACACACATCCTGCATTATTTTCTATCAAAATCATACTTATTTGCAATAAAAGGCGAAAATCAGTATTAATAGGATTCATCAAACGTAAAAAAAAGAAATAGTGAGGAAATGTCTTAGAGAAGACGACAGTAAAGGAGATTGGAAAGGCTGACGGAAAATCGATGCAAGAGAAAGAGGTGCAGACGCCAAGATTTTCCACAGAGGTCAAGCACGGATTTTTGCCAAAAGACAAATCCCCGCTGAGGATGTCTTTTTCAGGACACACAAAAAGAAACCTCTGAAGCGATGAGTTCTCTCGGTTAAGCGGAATATCAATATTTCTTTACGCCATAAAAGGGAACGAAAAAAAAATCGTACATATTTTGTCTTTTCAGGACATTTGTACGTAATTTCAATAAACAGTTCTCTGGAAATCGTTTTTGCATTTCAGACGATGGCCGAAGCAAAGGTATCGGACCCTGTGTACGTTTTCAGTTAAAGTTAAACGAAACACACACTTGAGAGGACACCATAAAAATTTTGGTGTAGACAATTTAATTAAAGAACTATACTTAAAAATAGACTGCTTAAAATCAACCACTTCTTTAAAATATACCAGTAAAATGGGGAAACTTAATATTTTTCTCAATAAATAAGTTGCGGTTCATTACGAAAATTTAATTGTATTTATTTTTAATTTAACAGCCGCATATTACATCCCATAGTAAAAATCCAGGACAGTATTCTTCGGTAATAATTAATATTTTTATCAAGTGAGAAAATATTAACTTTAAGGTGTATAATTACTATTTTTCGTTGCCATCCCCAAATATTTTATCGAAAATGGAACCAGTCGAAGATATTTAAACGATTAATTTAAGGGTATTGATGAAGAGAGCCTGGCTTATATTTACAGGAATGGAGGCATGTTGAATCGGCCCTTGGACCTCGACTCGGATTAGCTCACTGGTAGGGTACCCGCCCGGTAAACGGTGTTCGAGTTCCTGGCACGGTCGACATTTTTCCATTCCTGCATTTCTTCTAAGGGGAAAAATTTTGAACGTAATATTGTACTAACAATTCAGTTATTCGATTTGATTTTTGATGGAACTGTAAATAACTCTGAAAAATAAAAAAGATAGTTTTTATAATAACTGTAGACTAACGTCTAAATGGTAAATTAATACCATAACTTTCGGTTGTTAGATTACCAAAAATTAAAAAAGATTTAAAAAATACTGAATCGTTTGTTTAATAAAATCATTCTAAAGATTTGCTGAATATTAATTAGTTGGAAAATCTATTAAACGACATTGACACCAACTTGAAAATAAGGTAAAATATGAGGATTATTAGAAAGAAAAGGTAATAGAGTTTTGAAGAAAAGAGATGCAAATGATTAGGAAATAATACGGTGAAAAAAATCGGATATAAATAGCAAGGAAAGATTTCGCTAAGCAGAAAAGAAATTGCTTACACCTAATGAAAGTCTGGAGACTGGAAAATTATCTCTTATTGAGGTGCTGTAAGGACAATGATCAGTCCACACCAAAGGTAAATGGAGGAGTTTGAAGAATGCTGTGGGTGGAGGTGAGTCACAAATAACGTTTAGGAATTTCTCTTAGCTCTATTAAATTGCTTAATGGAGGCTTATGACGTCTTCAAGGTGCACAGTGATATTCACACTTGAGGAAGTTAGACACGAAAGGTCCATCAATGAAATTTGGTAAAGAGCGTGAGTCTGGAGCAATGCATAGAGACAAGCATCCTCACCGCCAAGCTAGCAGACCCCACGTCACAGTAACCAGGATTCCAAATAATCAATACTTTATCATTAAAAGACTCACAAACCCTGTTTATAGCGGCACTGAGCAACGCGTTGACAAATTGACGTTGTAACTACATCAGTATACTAAAATGTTTAGAAGATCAATAACCAGTAGAATACCTGTTACATTGTCAGAGTATTTTTTATATGAGAAACTGATCGAACGTTCTGGAGTACACTTAATCTGCTTTGACATCTGTCTCACTCTCTCTAGAATCTCAAAATAATCCCAAACCGCTACAGTTAGTCCCACAAAATGCCCGGAATATGTTTTTTCTGGTTTTTGAACAGGCTGATTTGAATCGATCGGCTCTGAAAGTCTCTCGAAACGCAGTTCGTTCTCTTTTACACCCTTCCCTCCCTCACCCTCCCAACCCACTCTTTTTAATAGCCAATTGAGGGCATCCTGTTCGTGGTTCAGCTCATAATGGGCTGATGGCGTGTTAATCATTAAATGGCTATATCGTTTGCAATTAATTAACCTCTTTATGTTTCCCACGCGAGCTTCGGCGTCGTCGTCGTCGTCGTCCTGATTCGATGGCGTCACACATTGGAAAGTGTCGACGTTAATGTCAGCACACCATTTATTAAGGACACGGTCGTTAGTTTCCTGTTGACGTTGAATTGTCTCTCTGTTGTTGATTGTCGATATTGTACGCGCTTCAGAGACCGCTGTGTATTTTTTTTTTTACAAAAACTGCTCCCGTTAGTGAATTAATTTGTAAAGAGAATAGTGCACAAGTACGGACACAGAATAGTTGTTCTCAGGGGAAATAAAACGAATCTACAGGCCGCGGCGGCCATGTTCCACGTAATATACGCTTTTTTTTCCCCCTCGATTCAGCAGTTTGACCTTTCGCTCTGCGGCAGACATTAAGAAGCAATATTTAGAAATAAATCCCTTGGTATATCCTTTCTCCAGCCAAGATTGCAAGGAGAACTTGACAAACAACGTGATGAAATCGTTCTCTCCCCTAATCTCAAAACTGGAGTCACGGAACTTTGACTCCCAATAAGGATATATAGAAGCAAGACAAAGAAACTCTAATCAAAATAGAAGAACAAATGTAGATGCCAAGGCAAAGACGAAAGAAACTGTAAATCAATACAAACAACATAGTAATAAACCCTATTAATCGCACTGATCCTGAAAAATTTATATTTGATTCTAATATCGGTTGCTTGTACAAGGGCGCCTGGTTTACCCCCACCCCTACCAATTTTCTTTCCCAGTCGCAGGGCACACATATACAAAACTTAGTCAAAGTTGATTCACAAGTTTAAATTTGTATGTTGAACATACACACTATTTTTAGTTATATATATTTATAAAATGTATAACCATAAATGGTGTGTATGTTCCTCATACAAATTTAAACGCGTGGATTAAAATGGTCCAAATTTTGTATATGTGTACCCTGCGAACCGGATATAAAAATATTTATATACATATATGAACACTATTAGGATTAATTTTAGTTACGACCACAACAACATTATATATAGTTGTAAAAACAATTATTTCATTTCATTACCACATTATTATATTTTATTCCACAATTTGTCTATTTATAAGTCTTAACTTCCATTTTCTGTTTTAAATTCATGAAACAAGTTAAGGTTCTCATTTAAAGGTACATATTTATTTTTATAATAGATTTATCTTACATGAGATGATCCCTAACGGCTTAAATCTCCTTGTTAAGAAACCGACACGGTACAATAAAATTGTACAGGCATCAAATAAACCGAATAAAAATTATGTCATTGGGGGTCAAGAGATGCCTGTGGGAGTTTTCTCTCGCAGGTATTTCTCCCCAGATTGACTGCGTGACCCATCTGACTGCGTTGGAAATTTATTTTCAAAGTTCTCACTTGCTGAGGCACATTCACCTACTTTAGGAGGTGTATGTACTGGAGTCAAACACCTTGGACATACAGTAAGATTCGTCCGCTGATGCCATTGGACCAGTTGGACAACTGGCCCCTAAAACTGGAGGAGACAAGAAGAAAGGAAGATATCAACCTGAAAAGCTTAGTGACTACAGAATAGATACTTTTTACTTAAATAATTTCAATCAGTATGAACTTTATGGGTGTTACATTGACTTATTATGATGTTGATCATTTCAGAAATAGATCTAATTAGTTTCAGCATCAAGGATTTTGACATTAGTCAACTTAAAGTTGTGATTGTTACACAACATAATGTTTATTAAATATCGAAGGTTTTCCCGGTGTATATTCTGAACAAACAATTCTTGGATTTCCACCCGGGTTAAATGGACTTTGAGCCTCGACGTTTCGATGGCGTGCTCTGCCATCGTTCTCAAGTGATAAACGTCGTGGCTTAAACTCCATTTAACCCGGGTGGAAATCCAAGAATTTTTTATTCAACATAATGTTTAGTGATTGCCGCGGGTAATTCGTCCTAACGTCCTTCGTTCTGGTTTTGAATGACCGTTTGGTTCGGCCTATGTAAACAGCACTCCATTCACTATTGTGAAACCCAACAAATAAGTATCATTATGGCACAGAGGGTCTTGATGGTGCATTCGTGGACTTGTAAATGAGGTCTACTCGTAGAGGAAATTGATTACGTCGCCATGTAACCCATTGTAAAAGAGAGACACTACCTTGATGTCGGTATTGTTGTGATTTTGACGATTAATGGAAGAGAAATGTTGACAATTTCCTGATTGCGAGTGATGTTTAGCGGGGGATTTTTCGAGCCTTGTTAGGGGGTTTTATTGATCGCCGCGTAAAATGGTTACTCGGCCCAGCGAAAGCTCGACGAATAATCACAAGTTTCCTGAGCCACCTTCGTGCGAGATATCAGGCAGAAAGTGAAATATCGCCCACACGACTCGATGACCTCTGATAAAGTAAAATGTCGTTCGACTCACGCACAGGCACTTAATCTCGAGAAAGGAAATAAAAGGAGTCCTCGAAGGAACTCACTCCTCCGCCCATTCTACAGGATTTATGAATGCAATAAAGCCTGTAATTGGGGATTAATTAAGCCTGATAGCATTGATTTTAGACCACCGACAGGGAAACATTCCTCCTCGTTACAACCTTGAATCAACCTTGATGTACGGAGGGATTTGCTCCGTACAAAGGTGAAAGAGTAGTGGGAAGGGGGGGGGGAACCTCTCCTGTTCAATATTACAGTTTCATGAGCGGACGAATAATGTCCACGATCTTCCCATGAGCCTGATACATTTCCTATGCGTGTCATATCGCTTCCAATATCCTGAAAAGAAACGGCAGCATTTTATTTTGTTTCCAGAAAAAATGTTATTCACTTTTGTACCTCTCCACTTTAGTAGCATAAGAAGGGATGTGGAAGGTAGAGCAAGGTAGCCAATGGTTGACTAGGACCTCCGAGGTGTAACTCAAGGATCGTACGCGATCATTGATTTGAACGTGAAGCAGGAAAAATTAAAAAAATTTGCATCAGGTAGGTCCTTTTGGTGATTTTTTTTAAAAAAAAATATAGGATTTTTTCTGTCCTGTGGTTTACCAGGATGTTTTTCGCTCTTATTCCTCCTTTACCCCCGTTTTATTAATTTTTTTGTTATATTTTCGTTTAGTCGCTACTCTATATTTGTCTCTTTCTTTCTACTCCCAAGTTTATGAAGGTAAAAGAACTCTTGCTGCTGGCTGCCGAGAGAGGTTACGGGATGTTTCCTCCCGCCCTCTAACGCAGTTTTGTACCGAGCCCAGTGTAGGCATCCTGTCTTGTATCCTGGGGGATAACTATAGCCCTAAAGTTAATATTTAATTTATAATTATAATTTAAAATTATACCGTATAAAATTAATCAACTTAAATTTTTAACTATAGCCCTAAAGTTAAGAAAACTTCTACTATTCGTATTGATTCCTGTTTCGCAGCACCATTTCGAAATTTGATGTTGTAGGAATTGTGGTGGAGGTGGGTGTGGTGATATATTCCTGAAACTAACAGGTTGATGGAAGATCCGAAAAAGTTTTAAATGCTAAAGGAATCTCTTATAGTGTACGAGAGGGCAGAAAGAGAAATGGACGCCCAGCTCCCGAGTATGTGGTACATCTCCCACGGATTTCTGTTGCCGGGAGACTGGATTGTTGTGGGGATGCTGAAAACGCGACACCGACTGGTACAATTAGATCAGCGAAGAACTCTTACCCCGTTCCCAAGGTCTGTGAATCGAACACATGCACCCCTCATACTCCTCGAGGTCGTCTCAGCTTGTGGGAGGCTTACTTTTAAAAAGGGAGAGAGGGAGGGACGAGAACCCAGTAGGAGGAAGTCAGCCCTTAGAGACTCCTATGAAACAGCAACAGCTACATATTTTTATAAATCGTTTCTCAAAGATTAGATGGCGTCAATTAAACTGCTAATCAATCAGTCATGAAGTAAACATAATATATTTTTTCCTTCTCCTTCAAATGATGTGTGAAACCTGTCCTTGCACTATGAAGCTGAGATTTTATTTGTCTCCTATGCAGAGACCGGCGGCGTCTTCTTCGCAGTTGGCTCCTCCTCCTGTCCAAGATTTAATATCACGCTTAGACATGAGTTATGCTTCTCCTTCTTCTCATTCTTATTTGATTCTGTTTGTCTGCGAAACCACGATTCTGTTCTTCTTCTACGTGGGTAATAAACTACTGCAATATCGTTATTATTAATTAAAAATAAGAGTGTAAAGAAATGTTTAACCGAGAGAAAATATTAGAGAGTGGAAGAAAAAACAGAATACCTTTCTGTAATAGTTTTCGTTTTCTTTACGTACAGAATTCAAATTAACTGAAGCTTTGAAAGGAACAAAAAGCTAATAGAGAAAGTTATTAAACACTGTATTGTCCTTCACGTCTGTTTTTATTAATAAAACAACCACTATCAATTTTTTTAAACACTTTATATCGCAGCACATCAACGTTTCTATAAATCTACTGATTACTTTCCTCGATCGTAAGATAGCCAGAGGTTATGTCTTTACTAAGAAACGTTTCTTTTCTGTTAAACAAAGATTTCTTTTCCTGGCCGTCAAATATGTTCAATTAAGGAAACAAATATGGTAAAATAAAATATTATAAATAACTATCTGGGTACCCGGCCATGTCCGATACAGTAATTTGATTTAAGCGGTATAGAGCGCGTTGTCAGGCCTCCCTATCCCCTCTTATTAACAGAGGGCGATAGATATATGTAATGGAACAATGTGAATCTCTCCTCATTTGCCATTTGTAGATACTCATCATGATTCCGAAACCCGTATTTTTTTATCAATTTCTACTCGTCATTACGGAGATATCTCACTGTGACGTCATCAATCACTCCCGCTACAATCTCTAGCCGTTTAAATGATGCGCACTCAACCCTAAAGGTAACCTCTAACCTCAAAAGCGTGTTTTAAACAAATTTGCAATTTTTTTATGACGCCAAAAAAATATATTTTGAAAAGAACATAAAATTTAAATTTACACATATAACCAAGTTTATTAAAAAAATTTTACTTATGCAGGTTACAAAAATTCTATTAAATTATAAGGATTAAAATATTTTAGTTTGTCTCAGGCAAATGTAGTGATTACTTGAAATGTGGGGGGAAAATATAAGGATTTAAGAAAATATTTGGCATTTATTATCCTCATCCTTCCATGTATTAGTATTTTGGTTAGAAGTATTAAGTTTCAGTTCAAAAAATAGGTTAAGAATCTATTGAATTAACACTTCTGGGTTTAACGGAAGGAAAACTTTATCTTCACACTTTTTCCCATGATGATATTAAGTTTCAGTACATAAAATAGCTTAATTTATAGCATATCTTAGCTTCTATTGGGAATTTGCACAATAGAATACAAGTACAATAAATTACTAATATTACTGATATATAATTTATAACAATAGAAGTAACTACTTTGAAGTGTAGTATACTTTCTGTACCGTTGTTTCTTTGACGAAGCTAAGGCCGAGCGTACTCGGCGGAAGGATGCGAAATAGTTATACCTGAATAAGTCCTGAAATACAGACGAAACGTACAGTTTTACAACTTTAAAATGAACACCACTGACTAAAGAACTCGTTTATAGTTTTTAAAGGAAAAAAATTAGTTGTGTGTCTATTAAATGTGGAAAATTACAAATGTTATGACGTTTCCTCGCACCTTCGAGAGCTGCAGATCACTAAAAAAATTTAATGTATTAGTTATCAACAAATTATTTCCCTTATTCCGTCAACTCCAGTCACTGAAGAATCCCCTCACTACTAATTATTTTCAGTCTTTTTTTTCTCATAAAATTAGTTGATCACTTCGCAGCTTCCGTCCCTCCGCGTTGTCCGTGTGTGTACGCGCGCAAACTCACGCACGCACTTGCGGTAAAATGTTTTACTCGTCCCTCTCTCTTTACGACTTGCAGCAGCTAAATAAGCAAGCGAGTTTATTTCCCCGACTCTTGAATTGAGCAGAGCTGAGCTCGCGTGTAATAACTCAGCGGTTTCCTGAAGACGCACGCGGCGGCCATCAAAACTTGGTCCGAGAAACTCTCCTACACAGAACCAAAAGTTTCGCCCATTACGCCGGGGGACGGTAATTACGGAAAATATTGCCGATTCATTTACGAGGATGCTTCGGTCGTCCCACCCGCATCTGTCCCTCCATAAGTTACTTGAAGCATCCCTATTGTGAAGTTTAACCGATTTAATTATTCGTCATCTGAAACTCGCAAGCGACAGGAAGCGAAGAGTGCGGTTGAAGGACGCACATTTTAAACTGATACTCAATTACAGCAAATAAAAGTAGGGGTTCCACAAGGCTCTATACTAGAACCGTTCTTCTTTTTAAAATGTATAACTGCGGGATGCATAATCGTATTAAAATTGGTTTTTTCATCTTGAGGAGGAACGAATAAAGATCTGAGGTGTGCCGCAAGGTTCTATACTGGACCCATCACTTCTTATAAATATTATGAACGACCTCCCAGAAAATTAATAACTCCTTTTTCTAAGGTAAAGCAAAATAGCTTCTTCCATAATTTTGAAAAAAATTATAAACTCCAGGCATTATAAGACAGAAGCAGCAAATTATGAACTCAACAATTTACTGGGTATAATTAATAGTAAAAAACCCCACAATTTTCAACCAAATGCTTAAATGTGATCAGAAATGTTGAATTAAATTAAAAAGTTTAAATTTATCGAATGTTTTGTATAATAAAACAATTAATGACCCTAACTGTGGCGGGAGATTTCCGACAACACCAACTTCCTCTCGTGTAAATAATTTATACATTTAATATTCATTTCGGCCGAGGGAGTCACGGAGTGAACATCACAAATTGATAAATTCGAAGAAACCCTGAAAAAAACATAAAAATATGCCGAAACGTTGTTCCTAATCAAATATAAAGAGTAAGGTCTGTAAAATGTAATTAATTATTAAGAATTAAAATAAAATAATAAATTATTCCATTCAGTTGAATCAACGTTTCGTCACTATATTTCGGTACTTTCTCGGGACACGCTAGCACAAAACTTGTACATAGAAAACACACTTAAAATGTGATTAAAATTTCAGACTATTGATAACATTATTAATAATAAACAATAAGTTTAAGAATATTATACATTTCGCATTTTTCTTTCAACTATATTTATGAATTGTATGTTTTGTTACTATTTATTATTAATGGTATCATAAAGAATTTGAAATTTTAAAAAAATACTTTAACGCATAAAAAAGTATATCTAAAATTCTCAATGATTATCACGAAATAAATTCTATTACATTATAATTATTTAAAAAAATTGTATTATAAGTTCCTGTCAGGCAAATGTAGATAGAAATCTACCGTGGTTACTTGAAATTTTGGGGAAAAAATATAAGGATCTAAGAAAATCTTTGGTATTTATTATCATTATCCTTCCACGTGTTCGTATTTCGGTTATAAATATTAAGTTTCAGTTCATAAAACAGGTTAAGAGTCTATTGAATCAACTCTGCTAGGATTCAATGGAAGGAAAAACGTAACTTGACATTTATTTCGATGACGATAGTAAGTTTAAGTTCATAAAATAGGTTGATTTATAAAAAATATATAATTTACAACAGTAGAAGTAACAGTAACTAACCTACTTTGAACTCAAGTGCACCCTCTGTACCGTGGTTTTCTTTTACGAAGCTAAAGCCGAGAGTACCCGATGTGAGCCGAGCGTTTTCACGAAGACCGTTACTATTATATATTTTATATGTAAATATAGATGGTTTACTTTCAGGAGAATGCGATAGAAATGTTTTGTTTTGGATTGCATTAATAGAATATATATACATCAAAATACATATTATAATAAGATTTCGGTCATAACCGTCAATAATCTTTTCGGCTGACGGAGTCATGGAGTAAATATGATGAATTGCTACATTTTACGCCAGAGAAAGCCTGATAAAGGAGACTA
>CM067379.1:12547320-12645434 GCA_034510155.1 Eucriotettix oculatus
TGTAACCAAACTGGTAGCAGGGAAAACACTACAAAAGGCACACCAGAGTGAAAATAATAAAGGACGAAAGGAAGAAACCTTAAAAAGGTGAAAGATACTAAGCACTTGATAAATACAGGAGACGAGGCTCAACACAAGGAAAGACAAGAAAAATATGAAGAATAATTTTAATAATATCGTACGATATTCCCTTGTTTTTTTCTGAATAATAATAATATAAGTGGTTTTCCGAGGGATCAGCGCAGTGTTGCTTTGCCTGGCATAATGGCGCAGTGTTACGCCATCAGATGAACTGGCTCGTTGCCAGGAACCTCATTAAGTTCCTCGCGAAACTCATATGTGGTGTACGGAAAGGAGCATTCATCCCATTCTAATCGTCGCGAGGCGTTGCAACTTAATCCCAGAGAAAAGAAAAGGTGGCAGGGGGAGAAAACAACTATCCGGCGTGTTCCACTAATAAGGGGGAATTGACTTCTTTCATAATCACGGTGTACAAGTTTGTTTTTAAATCAATAAATAATTTAAATTTCGTTCAAAATATTCAAGACAAAATTAACTTTCTGGAAAGATATGATGTTACCTACAGAATTAATTATTTAGATGGTAACAAATCGGACAAACTGAAAGAGCTTCAAAAACTCGCATTAAGGAACATAAAACCAACATGAAATTAGACCCATACATGTTAACAGTCACAATGTGGAAAATTTAGACGAAGAAAATAATTACTTCTCGAGGATTAGGGGTGAAATGTTGCATATCAGGTGCAACCCTCATGAAATGACACGAATAATTTGAACAAAATTTACGATACTCTTCTGTTGTACTAGTTTGACGTTTAATTTTCTTCTCCATTCTAAAAAAAATTAACTGAAGAGCACTGGAATAAAATATCGAGATAGGAGGCTGAAGTAATAAGAATAGAAGATCAAGAAAAGAAAGCCGTAATCATGAAAAGAGTAAGACAAGGACGTTGTCTGTCGCCCCATGCTGTTTAACTTACATATAGAACAGGCAATGAAGAAAGTTAAAACGGAATATGGAAAATAAACCATACTGCAAGGAGAAGAAATAAAAACCCTAAGGTGATGTTGTAGTATTAGGGGAGTCAGAAGAAGACTTGGAAACCATAATAAATGGCATGAACGTTCTCCTGGATATCCTCAATAGGAGGAGTAATACAGGGAAAACCAAGGTAATGGAGCGTAGTATGGGAAACAGTGGAATAACAAAGGCTGTTAATTGAGAAGGAATATTTTGAAGGAAGTTAAGTAGCAGACTACTTGGGAAGCTTAACAACTAGAGTATAGCACAGGGAAGGAAGGCTTTCGCGAAAAAGAGGAATCAACTTACGGGTAATGTAAGTTTGAACATAGGAAATGGTTGCTCTATTTCTTTACGAATTAGGTGTGTTCCGGGTTGCATATCGTGTTCTCTGTTTACAGACTTTTTTGTTCAAAGGTACTATTTGTCAGTACGTCTGACGTAAATTTTTTTAAAAAATATATATGGAACATCGCCCTGGGGTTAATTTTCTGTATATTTTCCTATACGGGGAGGATAAAACATGAAAAAATGCCGAAACGCTGTTACGAGTAAATTCATAGAAAGTATACAAGGTCATCAATTTGTTTAATTATATGGTAAAGGCTTGCAGCCATTATTATGTCTTACCAATATTATTACTTTAAAATACCATCTCCATGTCGTGAAAATGTTATGTGGAAATATTACCTTATGTGTTATATATAACTTTTAATTTAATATTCTGGGCTTGAAATATTTTCTTCAAGTTTACTTTGGTACATTTTTGAACATTTTTTTCAGGTATCAGACAGCTTCATAATTTTTTAATCCTAGTCACAAGTGACACACACTCATTGATGACGGAGTTTCGGTGACATGTTTTACACACCTTCAATGCCGTTTAATTTGTAGGCAGATTGGTTAAGTGTCAACTCACCGTGAAAGTTACTTGAGAAACTGCAAATGTTGCATAAATTCTCCAAGAGCCGCAAATCTGTTCATTACAGTTTGGTGGAAGGGGAAGTAAGAGCAAGGGAGGGAAAGGTACGGATTAAAAAGAACCCGGGAAAGGGGGGAGAAGATATAAAATATTAGCGTAACGCGTAATGGAGTACTCAGGATCCATACAGAGGAAATAGAATTAAGGTGCCTCAGGGCTACAAAAGAGAGCCGGGAAATATGTTAATGGAGGGGGGACGGAGGGGCAGGGGCACGGGGGTGGGTGAAAATGTTACGGTATCAGGGGGTGAGGAACAGAAGGCGATAAAGTTGGACCACTGCACAACCCACAACTTGTATGTTTTAGTTTTCCTTCTCTGATTCGCTTCTCATCGATTTTTTTTTCCAGACAATGGAAAACCCGAAAAAACCTCACCATTGTCAACGATGTTCAAAACATCTGTACAGGTTATGGATAACTCTTCTTTCTCGATATTTGGTCCCTTACATCTTCAAAATCATTAACAGTTTCTTCCAGTACAACATTATGAAAGCTGTTTTCTTAATCTAACAAATATCATGAACGTAGACCTCTTTTCTCCTGTCTTCTAAAATTAAACGCAGAGTTAATATGCTGTTTAACTTATATATTGTAGCGGATTCCGCGTTCGTCCGTATTCGAGGATTTATAATTCTTTTTGGGCGCCAGGTATTTTTCACAAAAAACACCAAAAATAGATTTTAGTAGTTTTAATTCCAAACAGAGCACGAGAAATAATTATATCTGCAGGGCGTGGTCATTCTCTCGTCGTCCCGCCGACACAACCTGCTCCTTCCACTACCCCATGACGACTCCCCAAAGTCTCGCCAGACTACATTGTTGGCCCGGGTTGCGTCAGTTACTCAACAATTGCAACTCGCAAGCTGGCCTGCATTGTTAAGTGTAACTTTTCATGTTTCAATGAAAAAAGTTAAAACGGAATATGGAAAAGGAATCGTACTGCAAGAAGAAATAAAAAGCCCTCGGTTTGCGGATGATATTGTAGTATTAGGGGAGTCAGATGAAAACTTGGAAACCATTATAAATAGCATGAACGTGGTCCTGGAGAAAGAGTTCAATATGTAGTAACGGAAACGGTGGAATAACAAAGGCTCTTACATTCGGACGGAAGTTAAGGAATTCTGCTACTTGGGCAACATAATAACTAGATTAGGATATCACGGGAAGGAAGAGGAATTAAGGCACGGGTAATATAAGTGTTGATATTAAGAAATCGTTACATTATTTTCTATATCTTCAATTCTTAAATACAGCTGACTGCCTTCTGTAGAGATTATGCATAAAAATTAATCATACATAATTAATATATTTCAAGAATTTATCAACCAGTTACAGCAGTATTTACTCTTCAAATTAAACCAGTCAAAAAATTCTTAAACCTCCCAGTAATTAATATTTTTATTACTCTCGTTTCACTTTATATTTTAAAACTTGACAAGGAGAGTTCGGAGGCACAATAAATGGCATTAACCTCGTCCTGGACGTGAGGAATGAAAGAGGGGAAATAAAGTGTAGTATGGGAAACAGTGGAATAACGAAGGCTGTTAGATTGGGAAGGAAGTTACCTTGGCAGCATAATAACTAGAGCATTATAGCACAGGTAAGCGATACTTACGGCTAATATAAGTGTGAATAGTAGGAAATCGTTACTTTAAATGTTGGTATGGAGCGTGACGTTATATGGGTTCGAAACGTGGACGGTAGGAGTTGCAGAAAGGAAAAGAATAGAAGCCTTTGAAATGTGGTGCTATAGGAGAATGAGGTGCGTGGATAGAATCACTAACGAGGAAGTTATAAACAGAATAGGGGAAGAGCGAACAATATGGAAAAAAGTTGACCAAGAGGAGGGATAGATTAATAGGCGACGTTTTATGACAAGAGGGTCATGTAAAATTAGCATTAGCGGTGTGTGGGGTAAGAACAGAAGAGGGATGCTAAGGATGGAATAGGCTAAGCAAATTAGAGAGGATGTGGTATGTGCTAGTTATGGAAAAATGCATCAGACCAGTCATAGGACTGAATACAACAACAAAAACGCAGTAAATATTGGTCGAGCATAGCACAGCATAAACCCAATGATCACCAGACGCACAGAATTCAAAACGAAATAAGCAAACCATGAGTGAATCACTTGTCAGTGCCTTGACATATTCAATAACTTAAACCAAAAATTCTCAATGTCATATAATTTTGAACACAAATAGCTCAACATCTGGAAAAAGTACATAACTGCAATCGATAAATCGAAATATAAAATATCGGACAAGTAAACTTGAAAAATTATTAAAATTAAATAATTTTCGACCGCGTTTTTTCAGACAGTTTTTATTTTATTTTTAATCAAACGACGTTTTGGCGCATGTTCGCACCTTCTTCAGGTTCTTCTTTTCACAAACTGTGAAATTCATATTTCAACTTGATGCGAATATGCGCCGAAACGTTGTTTGATTAAAAATAAAAAGACCGCTGACGAAACCGGTCGAAAATTATTTAATTTTAATATCAGACGTTAATTGATTTAATATTTAAAACATTGTTAATGTGAAAAATGAGTGGAACCTTTTAATTGAGCGTATGATTGCTTCTTTCTGCCGACTCAGAACTGATTATTTTTATTTTAAAAAATTGTAGAAAGCAGAGGAAAGATACGATGGCCATGTTTTCCGTAATGGCGCGTGTTAATTGAGGCAAACACGGGTCCGGGCTGGGAGCCATGTCCGGCCGTTAATGAGGTGCCGCGGTCAGCAAGTGTTTGCACCAATTAACCAGCCCCGACACAAAACGATATTACTCCGCGCCGTGTTGCTGCCGCCATCTTGTTTGGCCACAACACTGCATAAGCGATTGCTTGCGTAAAAGATCACGAGGAAAGAAAACAGAGCAACAACAACAACAAGAGTCATAAACTAACGAGCTCCTTTCAAGTCGGAGTCTCGAACTCATCTATAAAGCACGAGGGTTCGCAAACCCTCTTCTCTAATAACATCTCCTGGGAGAGCAAAGATCACTCTCCAAACAGTCACAGAAGGTAATGCAATGTCTCCTGAAATTTACAAAGAGGTCGGAGTAATAAATGTGAAGACCCGTATTACTATTTATTCTAAAAAACGACGTTTAGCCTCCTTTTTGAGACTTCCACAGGCGTACTGCAAAAATAAATTTACAAGAAATTAAATATGGGTTCTATTTTACAATTTTTTAATTCATAATTAATAATTAATAACAGTAACCTCTTCACACTAAACTCAGAAATACATGACTTTGATACCAGAAGTAAAAACAATTTACACAAGGAAGGAAGGAAGGAAGGAAGGGAAGTCTCTAACCGTAATACAAAAGGGTGTACATTACAATGCCATCTATTAGCATATTTAATAAACTTCCCACCTCCATTAAACAATTAAAAATAAATCCAAACAAGTTCAAATATGAACTAACTAAGTTCTTACTAAGGCCACTCCTTCTACTCTGTTGAAGAATTTATGGAGCTGAATGTATCATAGGGTAGATATTTATAATTATGAAAGAACATTATTAGAACACTAATTTTTTAGTATAGGATGTAAAAATATTTATCAATTTTATATATATAAGGTACAAATTGTATGTCTTCTGTATAGAACTTAAGAAAATCTTATTATAAGTTAAAAATTAATGAATAGTTACAGTATATTCTAATATTAATAAAGCAACCTATGTAAAATCTCTGACTCGTTCCACATCCTTGAAGCTTGTGCTTCTCTATAGGATTTATGGAATATGATTTTATACTTATACATATATATAAACATGGTTGAAAACTTAAAAATGCTGAATTGTTAAATTTTTAATATTCGAATCCTGTGTTTCTTCAGCCTGAAGACGGCGGAAGAAATGTTGTGTTCTTTTAAAAACCTGACCCGATTGGTTAACCGTGAAGATTTCATCCGAATTAATAAATCTATTTTACTAAAATTTAATTTGTGCTAATCTTCATCCACTGAGGAAGGATTTGTTCACTGGGGATCGTCCATCCTAAACGTCAAGGAGGAAAAGGTTCCAGGTAAACGAAATCTCATATGTGAGGCTATTATTTATATTTTGGTAACGTTAGAAATTCTTCATAGAGCGGAAATGAAAAGAAACAGCAATTTTTAATTTTTTTACTTAAGGATTGTGAACGTTTCCGTACTGTAAAGGACTTGGAGGGATAGAACTGATATGAGAGATTAGCTGCACTAGTACCACACGCGTCACCACATGTGCATATATTTATAGATTGTGGACTAATGTGTTTGCTATTAGGCTAAGCCGATACGAGGTTGGCTTTCAGCAATCCGTAATCAGCCCCCGAATGACAGAGTTGGGGACGAGGGAGGATGTCTTCCCCGAGAGACGCCTGCCCTAATGAATTGGCCAGTGTTTCAGGACCGCAACATGGCGGCCGTTAATAGGAAACCTAATAAATCCCTCCTCACGTGGCAAAGTAATTATCGTAATTATAATCGGACTTATTTTCATAAACGGCCTTGAAAACAGTAAGGAATTTGGCAATGGGTAACCAGGGGACTATTTAATTTTTTTTAAAAATTAAAAAAAGAATAACAGTCCCAAATAATTTTATAACTATTATATCGTAATATTCAGTCATCATCTAACTTATTTAAGCACACTGATCTGACGTTTCACCGCGTTGCTGCTTGTGTGGAAAAGTAATAACACTTTGTCTAGCGTTGTATTAGGAAATATTTTCGACTGGTTTTCTCTTTCAGACAGTTAATTTCTTTTACTTTTATCCAACAACGTTCAGGCGTATATTCGCTCCTTCTTCAAGTTTTTCTCTTCACAATCTGTTGAATACATATTTAAAATTGAATTTAAACTTATACATAACCAAATATAGAGGCAATTGACTAACAACTTGTTAGTCATAAAAATAATTAGATAGTCATAAAATAAATTGGTGAGTTGTTAGTCAGTTAGAACAATAATTTCGGCCGTAACCGTCCGGGGCTGGAAATGGTCCTTGCGCGACACCAAATTCTTCATATGTAAATTCAATAATCCTTTCGACTGAGGGAGTCAAGGAGAAATATGATGTATTACTCAATTTTAAGCCTGATGAAGTCTGAAAATGGAGATGAAACGTCGATTTTGTTAATAAATAGTTATATATTTTTTTGGCCGTCTTCTTAGTTATTGTAAATAATTTGGTAAGTTGTTGGTTAGTCTCTGCAATAATTTGGTAAGTTGTTTGTTATTCATAACAATAATTTATTTCATTTTAATATCAGACGTTAATTGATTTAATACTAAATTAAAAATGTTTATTGACGCATAAAGCATAGAAAAATTGTACAGGAGATTTCGTCTCTCACCCCCATACGGTTATCAACATATTAATAAAACTGACTGAGCCTCTGTCGTGCAATATCTGCAATGAAATCGTCATTAATCGAAACGTTTCATCCCTAAAATCATGGATTTCTTCAGTTTCATATAATTAGGAATTAAATAAAGCCTTGCCCACGAAAAAAATGCACATTGCTTACGCAACTGAGGAGAAATAAGTTGATTTAATATTAGACCAATAAACAGATTGCTTGCCCTGGGGTGTTTAAGGCAACATCTGGGCTTAAATTACTGTATGGCCGCCGCACCCAGGGATGGGAGGGGGCGGTATTATTATTATTATTACTAAGCCCCCTGTGCAGTGTGTTTTGTGCACGTGCAGAGTTAGTTGAGGCGCGTAATTAATGCTGGATGCTGCCTGCGTCTTGTGTGGCATTTGCATATCGCTCTCTGTTGCCTGCCTGCTTGCGCTTACCTCTTAACCAAATTATGCTGTCAGCTGAGGGAAAGACGAAACACCAACCACTCTGCTTTTATTTTAGCTTCGATTTAGTTTGTTTCCTCTTTACAGATGGACAACGACGAGCATTAGACGTCATCACTTGACGAGGTGTGTGTGACGCATCCTTCCTACGTCACGCATTTCACAATTCATTAATATTAACATGGAGGGTAGGAATTCAAACTAAGCACTTGGAAGGCATTTCTGCACACACCAAGGATTAATTCTCTTCTTGCTATCTGGCGATGCCCACGAATTCATGTACATTATCTCATGCATGCAAAATATATATATTTTTTTGGTTAACAGGCTACATGAGGGTGATCCTGAAACAGGCAACTCCCATTTAATAGCATAGGAAGGGAATTGAAAAGGGGGAATGCGGAAGGTAGAGCAAGGTAGCTAAGAACTAACTAGGGCCTCCGGGCTATGGTTTAAGGATCCTACCCGGTGTTTCACCTAAAGAGACGCTGGGAAAACCCTAGAAAACATGCATCAGGTAGGTCGGGCATTGACTACTATTCTCACGCCCTTCCCTATGAATGACGGGAGACGAGTCTGCTGTGGGGTCGCAGCATTCCCTTCTCCGTGTCTCCACCAGTTTCAGGAGGCAGTTGGCCGACTGATCCAATGGGATTAGCGGACAGCTCTTGCCATATGCCCAAGGTCTTTGACCCCAGTACATATACCTCCTAAAATAGGTGAAGGTGTCTCGGCATATGAGAACTTTGATAAAAAAGTACCCAGAGAGAGTGCGAGGCATTCCCGACATGATCAGGTGAGCCCCGCAGTCACTCTGGGCTGAAGCGCCTGCGAGAAAACTCCCGCAGCGCCCTTCCCTGCATGCAAAATATTGACGAAAATACTATATAGGAGGATGCAATGGAAAATAGAATGCGAGTTAGGAGAAGATCAGGTTCGTTTAAGGAAGAATTTACAGACAAGAGAAGCAATATTGACTTTGCGTCTAATTTTAGAAGACATGATAAGAAAAAAAACAGGCCTAAGCTCATGTAATTGTTGATATAGGAAAAAAATATTTGATAGAGGTGAACTGGAAAACATTACTAAGGATTTTGAAGAATGCATGGGAAAATATCGAGAAAGAAGAATTTTCCATAACATCTGCAGACCGCAGTCAGCTATAATTAGAAATTAAGAGCAAGAAAATAAACAGATATGAAGAAAGGAGTAAGTCAAGGATGCAGTCTGTCACCAATGCTGTTTAACTTATGTATAGAACAGGCGATGAAGAAAGTTAAAACGGAATCCTGCAAGGAGAATAAATAAAGACCCTAAGGTTTGCTGATGATTTTGTTCTTTTTGGAGAGTCCGGAGTATAATTAGAAACAATAATAAATGATAAGAACGTGGTCCTGAGGGAAAAGTTCAATATGAGGATTAATAGAGGGAAAACAATTATGATATCATTGTATATGGAAAACAGTGGAATAACAAAGGCTGTTAGATTGGGAAGGGATATTTTGAAGGAAGTCAAGGAATTCTGATACTTAGGCTGCATAATAACCAGAGTAGGATAGCACAGGCAAGGAAGCGGAATTTTCTTACGGTAAATGTAAGTGTGAATATTAGGAAATCGTCGCTAAAAAATGTTGGTATGGAGCGTGTCGTTATATATGGACGATGGGAGTTGGGGAAAGGAAAAAAATGGTAGATTTTGAAATGTGGTGCTGTTGGAGAATGAGATAGATGGATTGAATCACTAACGAGGAAGTTCTAAGCAGAATAGGGAAAGAGAGAATAGTATGGAAGACGTTGAACAAGAGGTGGGATTGGTTAATAGATCACGTTTTAAGACAGAATGGTCTTGTAAAATTATCATAAGAGGGAAGAGTGTTTGCGTAAGAACAGAACAGGGAGGCCAAGTATGAAATTCCATAATGAAATTAGAGAGCATGTGGGATGTGGAAATGATGGTTTAGTATATATAATAAGTATATCTAACTGTACTTTGCCTCCCTGAAGATTTTTATCACTATTCCACTAATCAACCGCGGAGAAGAAAAGAAAATCTGAAGCCCAAGCCAACTTTTAGCTCATTATCTGCACAAGAATTTTTTCTTTGTAGTCAGATAAAATTTAGTGAAAAAATATAATTTAGTCCTACTATAAAAACGTCTACGTTTACTAATCTTTACGGCGGGAAAACAATTTGAGATGTCGTCATCATAAGTTGGCCCCTACATAACATTTCTTTAAGCGACAGAGACACGACGACGTAAAATTCTTTAAGAGGCCCTTGAAAAGGGATTAATGACAAGACGAGATAATTTCTGAATGTAGTTAACGGCGAAAACAAGCTAATTGGGAGCGTCTAACTAGGAGAAAGAAGGCAGGCGCTGGTGAAAGTGGAGGAGGAGGAGGAGGAAGCATGGAACGAAATTAAGTGTTTGAAAGCGAAATTTAAAGGGGGGTTATTGCCTCTTTCATCGCTCATTAGCGATTTTGTAAAGGGCGCTAAAAATACTAGCAGTGACGACGAAACGTTTAAGGCTGTGAACCTCTTGTCCTCTGTGTTCGTAATAAGATAATAAACATAGCAAAATACTTCACAAGGAAATGGGCGAAAAACGTCTTAAATCAAGTAAACTAAATGGGTTCAGGGAAACAGAAGATTTATTTTTGGCAATTTGAAATATAAAATTTTATTATGTGGCAGGAAATGTCACGTGTCGTGGCGTGTTACACTCACAACATTAGGTTTATTGATAACGTATTTATTAACGCCATGTAATGTGTAACTGTCGGAGATATGAGTTACTGCGCTCAAGAATATCGCAGGTCGTGAGCGGAGATTCTTTGCCACTTTGGTTCATATAAAACTACAAATAGGTGATGTGATTAATTATTTATTATAAGTAATAAATCAATTAATGCCTGTTTTCCACAATAATTAAATGAAATAAATAAGATTAATATTCAAATGCCGAAAACAGACAAAAATTAGTCAAACATAACAAACTATAATTTAAAAACAGCTACAAGTTCCAATCCTGATCTGGACCAATTACATGTCTTTATATAACCACACTATTGACAGGGATAATTTGCGAATTTTAGAGAGCGACAGTATTTAAGAATCCCGTTTAGTTTCAGAAATGTTTCACGTTAAACACAACATGAATACTCTGAATGTAAAAACGGAGATATGACATATGAAATATAATGTATATGTATCCACGAATAAAATATCGAGAAAGAAGGATTATACATGACCACTACAGAAGAGAGTCAGCTATAATTAGAGTTGAAGATCAAGAAAAGAAAGAAGAAATCAAGAAAGAAGTAAGCCCACGGTGTTTAACGTATATATGTATATAGAACGGGCGATGAAGTAAGTTAAAACGGAATATGGAAAAGGAATCATACTGCAAGGAAAATAAATAAAAACCCTACGCTTTTCTCACGATATTGTAGTATTATGGGGAGTCACACGACGACTTGGAAACCATAATAAATGGCATGAACGTGGTCCTGGAGAAAGAGTTCAATATTAGGATTAATAGAGGTAAGACCAAGGTAATGGAGTGTAGTATGGGAAACAGTGGAATAACAAAGATGTTAGATTGAGAAGGGATATTTTGACGGAAGTTAAGGATTTTCTACTTGAGAAGCGTACTAACTAGGGATGGTAGAAGTATAGTAGACATAAAGGGTAGGATAGCACAGGCAAGGAAGACTTTGGCGAAAAAGAGGAATTTCCTTACGGGTAAAATAAGTCTGAGTATTTGGAAATCGTATTTGTATGGTGTCTGGCGTTATATGGGTGGATAGGATAACTAACTAGGAAGTTCTAAGCAGAATAGGGGAAGAGAGGAGGATTTGTAGTACGTTGAACAAGAGAAGGGATAGATTAATAGGCTACGTTTTAAGGTACGAGTGAGAAGAAGAGGGAGGCAAAAGATGGAATACGCAAAGCAGATTAGTGTGGTGTTGTAGTAATCCGGAAATGGGAAGGCTTGCGCACTATCGGTTATCATGGTGGGTTGCATCAGGGCAGTCTTAGGACTGAATACCACAACAACAACAAAAATATATCAAATATATAATCATTATCTTTACCTTTTTAAATCTTTGTTCTTTGGGTCGTTAACTATTTTATTCTTTGGCTCTACTGTAATATCTTTGAAATGTAATTATTTGTGTATTGTTATGTAGTTAAACCTGAAGAGGGTCTAAATCATGACCGAAACATGTAGTTTAATTTAAATTGTAGTTTGTTATATTTGACTAATTTTTTGTCTGTTTCGTGGCCTTATTTAATCATTAATTTAAACTTAATAACACTAATAACTATTATAGAAGTAAATGAAAGATCATATGCAGACAAAGATTAACGTTTCATCACCATATTTACTTTTTCAGGTAAGTGTAAAATTTTGAATTTGGCGTCGTAGGCAGCCACGTTTAGGCTCCAGTATCTAGGGAAGTCCTGAATATGGCGTCAAAACGTTGAAACAACTGGAGGTCGGAAAATAAATTTCACTGCTAAAAAATAAAGCGGTGGAAATTATTTACGTGTGCTTGGGTACGTCACAGTCGAGCCACTTTTTTTTTCTCTTTTGGTTATGCGGTTTCTTTGGCGCAGTGTCGTACAATTTTTCTTTGAAATATAACCGACAGTTAATGGAAAACTCGTCCAGCGACGTTAATACATTCTGTAATCAGACTAATCCGCTGTGTGGAGATATTTGCTTTGCCGAAACCTGACGAAGAAACTAAGTCATGCAGAAGTAAACTTTTCTGCGGGTGGATGAAGGGAGAAGCACGTGTAAAATATTCATCCTGGAGGCAGAGGAGAAGACACTATAAAAGAGGTGAAGGCGAGAGAGACTATGAGAAGGGGAATATTTGGACAAAATATTCCGAGGAGTAGGTTGCTTAATAAGAAGATTATCGAGGTGGCCGAAGTCACGAAGGTAAGAGACTGGTTCTAATGGAGGGAAGGAACCATTTGCGACACGCAGAAGTTGACCCCAAACCCCGTCCCCTTCTCTTCCCTTCCTTCCAACTTAAGAACTGAAACTAAAACACAGTAATTACGGAAGTAGAGACTCCCTGCCCCCGAGATCTGATAATCCTGTTCGTGTTCATAGCTTTATCCTTTATCTCGGGTCACGTGCCACGAATGTTGACGTTTCTCCTCCCTGGAGTCGTGTAAAACAACATTATGTTAATATAATCATAGTGCTGTAAAGATTCTCAACTCCTCGGGACGAAATTAAGGGGGCAGGTTAGTCTAATTTAATTTTAGAGGTTCCGTTAATGATGATAATGATAGATGTTGCCTTTTACTTTAGTCTGTTATCATATTTAAAGAAGTAAATTAGATGAGTTCGGAATGGAAAAAATCCGTCCGGACCCGGGAATCGAACCCGGTGCAGATTTCACTATTCTACATGTATATGAGAATAGATTCATAAATCAGGTTTTCTCTCCATGTTGTTGTAGCAGAATTCCTTAACGTCCCTCAAAATATTCCTTCCCAATCTAACAACCTTTCTTATTCCACAGTTTCCCATACTACACTCCATCACTTTGGTTCTCCCACTATTAATCCTAATATTGATCTTTTTCTCCACGACCACGTTACATGCCCTTTATTATGGTTAACAAGTCTTCTTCTGACTCCTCTACTACTACAGTATCCTACTTACAACTTTCTGGTTAGTTACCTATAACACCATTTTAAAAATGCTTCTATTCTTTTCCTTTCTGCTGCTCCTACCGTCCCCACCTTTCGCACCCATATAATACCACACTCCATACCAACATTTTTAGCAACGATTCCGTAATGTTCACACTTATATAAGCCGTAATCCTTCGTTGCCTATGCTATCCTACTCTAGTAAGTAGCACAATTCCTAAATTTTTCTTTAAAATATCCCTCCCCAATCTAACAGCCTTTGTTATTCGACTGTTTCCAGACTACACTTCATCACCTTGGTATTCTCTCTATTAATCCTCATATTCACCTTTTTTCTGCATGACCACGTTCATGCCATTTACTATGGATTCCAAGCCTTCTTCTGATTCCCCTAATACTACAATATCATCGACAAAGTGTAGGGGTTTTATTTCTTCTCCTTCCAGTATGATTCCATATTCAGTTTTAACTTGCTTCATCGCCTGTTATATATATATAAGTTAAACAGCGTGGGCGACAGACTGCTGCATCCTTGTCTTACTCCTTTCTTGATTACGACTTTCCTAGTGCTATAATATTCGGGAAAACTGATGGTTTTTATTTCTTCTCCTTGCAGTATGGTTTCTTTTCCATATTCCGTATTAACTTTATTCATTGCCTGTTCTATATATAAGTCAAACAGCATGGGCGACAGACTGCATCCTTGCTTACTTCTTGATTTTAAATTCTTCTGACTCCATAATTGAGATTATCAACATGAAGAACAGCTACAGTAACAAAATTATGAATTGCAACTCGCTTCTGTGCAACGAGATCTTCAGATGAAAAATATTTAGAACGAGACCCGAACACGGCTTGTTTATGGTAAGATGAATATACTCTAAATGAAACAGATATTTATAGGGAACAGAACGGAATAATTTTGTAAACACTCAAAAATTAAATGTAAACGTGTGACAACAAAACACGAACGGGATACGGAAAATCAATTTCACGATAAAGCTTCACAGTGGACTAAGATGGAGTTATCATGAAATGTATAATAGGCTCCCTTCAGCCTTCAAAATAATCTTTATTGGCTTTTGGACCTTGCCCATTACCAAATATTTGTGGCTTTAAGATGTATAATGGAGGACGTCTGAAAGTTAATCATCACTACTCATAACAGTACCTGAGTGATACTCTTCGTGAAACGCTTGGCAAAGCACGGAAACGCTCGGTTTGGCTTCGTCAATGAAACCTCGGTACGGAGAGTACGCTCCAAAGTAGGCTACCATATTAACAAATAAGTTACATTACTTAATTTAGTTTATAAGGTGATTGAAATACTTGTCTTGCATTTGGTAAGTTATAGGTTTCCATTAATTATAATAACAGACATGCTTCAAATTTATTGTTTTGGTTAAGGTGGTTGAAGGTTAGTGTTACTTAATACTTTTAGAAACGCGTGGCTACTATGGCTACTACGTAATATTTTTTTTGGGTTACAGACTACATGAGGGTGATCCTGAAATAGGTATAGGAAGGGAATTGAAAAGGGGGATGCGGAAGGTAGATCAAGGTAGCCAAGGGTTGACTAGCAACCCCAGGCTGTGGTTTAAGGATCCTACCCGGTGTTTCATCTAAAGAGACTCAGGAAAAACCCTAGAAAACCTGCATCAGGTAGGTCGGGCATTGGCTACTATTCTCACGCCCTTCCGAATGACGGGAGACGAGTCTGCTATGGGGTCGCAGCATTCTCTTCTCCACGTCTCGATCAGTTTCAGGAGGCACTTGGCCGACTGATCCCAATGGGATCCGCGGACAACTCTTGCCATATGCCCAATATCTTCGACCCCAGTACATATACCTCCCAAAATAGGTGAAGGTGTCTCGGCATGTGAGAACTTTGATAAAAAAAACCAGAGAGAGTCAGAGGCAT
Organism: Eucriotettix oculatus; assembly: GCA_034510155.1. Lineage (NCBI taxonomy): Eukaryota > Metazoa > Arthropoda > Insecta > Orthoptera > Tetrigidae > Eucriotettix > Eucriotettix oculatus. The sequence continues at coordinate 12,562,769 of CM067379.1, forward strand.
TCCCGACATAATTAGGTGGGGGCAAGCGCCAAAGTAATAAATAGCAACCTAGCAGTTTTAATTCAATAGATTCTAAACCTACATTAAATGTAGGATCCGGTAGGGAGAAGATGTATGACTACTGAGTTATTTACCCGGAATTGCACAAAAACACTGCGAGGGAAAATGGAAATGAATTCCCCCTTGCATCGTCGGGCAACCTGCTAGTAGATTAATAAAGTTTATGGTGAGAACTAACGAACTCCAAATAATAAACATAGGCTCACAGATAAAATCACTGTCGAAACAATAACCAATGATATGAAACAGAAGTTCCGAGAAAAAGTCGAAAGTGATGAAGAAAGAAAAGGAAAAATCACGAACACTGAAAGGTTACTGTGTTGCTAAGACCCGCGCAGGACATCAAAAAGAGATTAACGTAACGTCCCCAAAATTGGGTGAAATGAAAGTAAAATAAATAATAATCCTTAACTTTCAGAGGTGGTCCAAAATAAAAATATATTAATTAAATAGCTTAAAATATAAAGCGACTGTGATGGATGTTAATAATTACTACATGACGTCTAAGAAGAATGGACCTGCAGTATTTATGAATTATTTACGTGTATCTTGTAACTGGGAGGTGTTCTTTCAGAGCGTTGCAGGACCACGGGATTAAGCACTCATCTTTTGGGCCGGAAACCTGCATATTTCATGTAGGCCATGAATAATCAACGGACCGATGAGGATACGAAACCCCAGCACACGTTGGAGGCGAGGATATCGTCAGGACTCAGCGAGGTCCAAAAAAAAATTAGTGCTAAAAAACAAAGAGGCGCTGACTCAAATTAACAAGTGGAAAAATAAATTTTATATGGACCGAAAAAGAAGCGGCTTAAAATTCTACGGGATTTCTTTTTAGTGGAGACATTTCAAGCGGAACCGTAGAGAAAAAATAATTTTTTTCTCCACATTTGGAACATGTTGGTGAATTATACAAAGATGTCAGCTTAGAGATCAGCAAAAATTGTGTCTATTACCTGTAATGATTTTTGTAGTCCTCTGGTGTAGAAATTGGCACGATGAAGCATCATTACGTGCTTATAAATAAAACAAACACGGGCGCACAAAGTTTAAATAAACGAGCCATAAAGAAAGGTAAGACACGCATATAAATAAATTACGAACCAACCAGAAAAGTTTATGTAAAATAAAATACAAAAAAACAATGTATTCACAAAATGATTACATACAAAAAACAGAGAAATGTATTTATGAGGAAACAAAATCGAATATAAGAAAAATTAGTTACAATATATGACTGTTTGGAAACAAATAAATAGTACAGTAGCCTGTACGCCAAGAAAAAAATATATTTAACAGTAGCTAGTTCATCTGATGTAAAGTACAAGAGAAATAATATGTATAATACAATTATCGTATAAAAATTAAAATTGTATTATCCATATAATAATGAATTGAGGATTCCAAATTCAGGAACGAAACGTCTTGTACTAGCTACTGTTAAATATATTCTTTTTTTGCTGCCGTTAAGATTGTTTCACTGTTATAAATCAAGCTAGAAAGAAACAATTCAAAATTACATTATTCCTAATACTGCATTTAATTGACTAAGTTTTCGTTCCTCTATGAATAATATATTTTTTCTCCAATTACTATATACTTGATGAAGTACTTAACCAGGAACGAAACGTCGTGGCAATATATTGTCGTAGTACTAATTACTTTTATAATTTCACAATTTACATGTTTTTTTCTGAATTATGACCAGTTTATTATATTACATCTATTTATTATGTCAGATAATTGTAATTAAATTATCATAAAATAATTAAATGTATGAATGAAAGGTTTTCATAAACAAATTAAAACTTATTACATGATAACTGTTAATTCACCAAGAATTAAAATATGACATCATCAACAAACGAAGGATGTATTGACTAACCTCAAATCTGGTCATAATTCGAATTTCTGTATCTCCAATCAACATCATTGTTCACAGTAATATGTTTGCTTTAGTTTAGTAGTTTATAAAAGTAATTAGTACTACGACAATATATTGCCACAACGTTTCGTTCCTGGTTAAGTACTTCATCAAGTATATAGTAATTGGAGAAAGAAATATATTATTCATAGAGGAACGAAAACTTAGTCAATAAAATGCAGTATTAGGAATAATGTAATTATTGCCAAAAATGTTGGTATGGAGTGTGGCGTTATATGGGTGCGAAACATGGAAGGTACGATTTACAGACAGGAAAAGAATAGAAGCTTTCGAAATATGTTGCTGTAGAAGAATGAGGTGGGTGGATAGGGTAACTAACCAGGAAGTTCTAAGCAGAATAGGGAAAGGGAGAACAATGTGGAGGACTTTGAGCTACAGAAAATTTCATGTTGAGAATGGATTCTCCTGTCACAGGGAAAGAACGCATCGCCAGGACAGAACCTTAAACCCGACGACAACGTGGTGACTCTTACAGCGTCGTTGCTTTTCATCCGATAATTAATTTTTCCTGGCACTTGGCACCGCGCGAGGGAAGAAAAATAGCAGCAAAGTTGTGAGGAGACGAGAGGAGGAGAACATCCGGAGCAGTCGCGGTCACGGCCAAGGCCACAGAGATCGCGGCTATACATTTCACGTCAATAATAACACACGCACATGCGTAAGTCCCCCTCCTCCCTCCCCATACTAATTGTTTAAACAATCACTGCTAAAAACCAGGGGGGAGGGGGGAAATTTTCTGGTTGCATGAACTCGTCGATCCCCGAGGCAGAGAGCAATAACAACGCACGCACTGTGCTTTCTCTCTCTCCCTCTCTTCCCCTCTCCCTTTCTCTCTCGTCGATAACAATTGGACGTCATTATGAGCGCCCAATATTTTCACACATGAATACACTGCCCTCGTACGAGAACACTCGGAAATGCTCATTTCGGGGTTCTTCATACGGCAACGTTCTGAAATTATGCTTAAATACTCTTTTTTTTCTTCTTCTTTTCCACTAAATCAAAAAAAAAAAAATTTCCCCGCGTAGAGGCTCGTCCACTGACAAATTCTCGAGAGTAAATATGAGTACTGCAGAGTTGACGCACTGCGTGGACCAACGAAACCTGGGTTCTTCTATTACATTATGACGTAGCCCCTGGACAGCCGTGACGTCATCAGTGCGTTGGACTCAAATCTGACAAGCAAGCTGAACCGCATTGAGAACTGGACGAGTTTCATTCCTCCAGGCTGTACGTCATAACCGTCCGCTGTGTAAGTCCCGCAACAACATCCCCTTACTGATCTATGTTTTTGGAAAAAGTGTGTCTCAATTAAAAGGACAATTCGGAACTAGACGAGTTTAGTAACTCCAGATCTACGCCATACACCCGTTTTTCGTAAAAAAAAATCATTCGATCAACAGAAAATTAATATGTCGTTTAGCCGTTTCCTTTACATATAACGTATACTACTCTAACTCGTGATTGATGCACAACTAGTGACGTCACAGTCTCTTAACGTGTTTACAACTGAATGAAAAATCCTGATGTCTACGTTTGGGGGAATCGAATTCCACTTCAGCCATAATAAGTTGGGAACTGGTGGAGAGTTTTCCCCCATCCTCTGATTGGCGCTGCGAAACGAAGGGAAAACTGCTACTTAATTACAAAATTTGAATTAATGGGTTTTAAAAATCTATATAAAAGGAAGGGAAAACTGCTACTTAATTACAAAATTAGAATTAATGGGTTTTAAAAATCTATATAAAGGGAAGGGAAAACTTTCACTATATTACAAAAGTGTCAATGATAAAGGCTATAAATTAATTGCAAAGTCAGGAGGGGCTTAATCGTGATGTATTAAGTTTGGGGGATAACTTTCCCATTTAGCCACAAGTTGCACTTACTTGTTTTCTCCCATGAAGCGTGTGTATTCAAATCTTCAACTCCTCATACACTGAATATTTCCACATCCAACCTTTATCTAGTGCGTCTGGTCAAAGCGATGGAAAGTCAAGGAGTAAGTTGTTGGAGAAATATGAGTATCTTTGGACCAGAGTTATTCAAGTAGTTGTTGTTGTGTCGTTGGTTTCAGAGAGTGGAGACTCTTTGGCGACGTGAATACCGTTCATCGTGAAAGAACAAATTGTGCTTCATATTTACAACTTAATGAACCAAATTATGTGCAAGTGTTGAATTTATTACCTGAGAATCTGATGATGACGTGTATATATTTTTTTTTAAAAAAAAGGTAGCAAATGCACGTTGTAAAGGTTATGCATGTAACTATTTAATTGATGAGAAGCTGAACATTTGAATACAGGAGGAAACAAGTTAGTGCAATTTACTATACATAGATGAACCTTGTAATGTGTCACGTTTGACAAAACTGAGATTTTCAGCCCAATGTTGTGATGACGTCACGGTCACAATTTACCCTTCCCCTACTTCGCTGAATAAATTTGTGGGGTCCTATTTGGGACTTGTTGACGTTAATAGCATAAATAAATATAACGACGTTGATTGCATCATGTGATTTGTTGCATACAAAACAAAAATGGAGGCGTTCTCCTTGTTGTAAGAGTTTCGTTTCGTCCTCAATGTAGGATTTCATCAAGCTCAGAGGTTCGTTGGATTTCCATCGGATGGGAAATCTCGTTTAAACGTGGGTCGTTTCAGAAATTTTCCACTTTCAGTTATTAAATTATATTATTATACCATTTAAAAATCATTAAATAAATATATTGGGGATAATATAAGTGAAAAATTGATTATGGTGTTACATTTCTTGAATGGACGTAGGCAAATATGCTTTTCAATTACAAATCAGAGATCCAGAAGTGAAAATTTAGCGTCAAAGTGACGGGTTGTTAACGGGAAATTTTTTTAAAGGAATTTAAAGAGTGCAGGAATAAAATATCGAGAAAGAAGTTATTCAGCAGTAATTAGAATTGAATGGCAAGAAAATGAAGTATAAATCAAGAAAGGACTAAGATAAGGATGCAGTCTGTCTCAAATGCTGTTCAACTTATATATAGAACAGGCGATGAGAAAAGTTAAAAATGGAATATGGAAGAGGAATCATACTTCAAGGATAGGAAATATAGGCCCTAAGGGTTGCTGATGATTTTGCAGTATTAGGGGAGTCAGAAGAAGACTTGGAAGCCATAATAAATAGAATGAATGTGGTTCTGGAGAAATGTGAGGATTAATAAAGGTACAACCACGGTAATGGAGTGTAGTATGTAAAAAAAGTGCAATAACAAAGACTGTTAGATTTGGAAGGGACATTTTGAAGGAAGTCAAGGAATTCTGCTACTTGGGAAGCGTAATAACTAGAGTAGGATAGCACAGGCAAGGACGAGGAAATTACTTACGGCTAATATAAGTGTGAATATTACGAAATGATCGTATGGAGTTATATGGGTGCGAAACGTGGAAGGTACTATACACAGAAAGGTGAAGAATAGAAGCCTTTAAAATGTGATGCTATAGGAGAATGAGATGGGTGGATAGAATCACCAACGTGGAAGTTCTAAACAGAATAGGGGAAGAGCGGAAACTCTCACGAGCGAGATATCCGATAGCCGTTTCATCATCATCATCGGGAACGTGAAAGTCTTCTCTCTAAGGGCCAGTGCTCAAACATTAAACGTGCAAGACAACGAGAGGGAACGGTTTTCATGTGATACAACTCATTCTGGACCTGTACTTAGCTTTCGGACATAATTGTTAAAGAAAGGCGGCCGTGTCTTTCCACACACACTTGACCTGGGAAATCCGTCTCCATTCATAATTGTCAGTATTTCTTTTCATCGACATCCTGTATGAAGTAGTAACAATTAAAAACGCTCGCAATTTTTACGGCGGACCCCGCGGTAGTCTTCCAAAGTCGACTTTGCAACGTTTAGTGACCGAGAAAATATGAGACGACCCAGATCAGCCACAGCGTGGGACAAGTTCCCGGAAACGACGTCGGCGAGGCCATCACCGTCGACGGCGAGCGCAACAGAACGATGGTAACCGATTTCTCTTGTACCCAAAAATTGAACGACACGTGGTTCCAGAAGGACGGCCATTCTGACGGTTAAGGTCATCCCTCGCAGAGGTCACGTGAGTTTGACCTCTCTAGATTTTTCCCTTTTGTGGGGTTTTGCAGAAGTCGCAAGGTGAGTCGCTGCCCTTAAAGTCACCATAACCCAGGCCATCGCTGAAACCTATACTTTGGAAATTTGGACAAATGGGATCCGTGCCACAGTGAGATAAGCTGCGGCGGTGTTATACTCCGTAGATAATGGCATACACGAGGCCTTTCAAATAAAAAAAGGAATACTGTTAGTACCTCACAGACGGCATTTTTTAATCTATTTTAACGTCGATCCGGTTTTATTGAAAAAAACCCCTTAAGTTATGATTAGACAAAGAGGAAGCTGTGGGCACGTATAAAGGGAGGGATTGTAGTTTGATTAACCTCCTGAATAATGAGTTTTCCCGGGGTCACTAAAATAAATTCAGAACGAAATCTGTTGTTGAAGTCGCGGTAAAGGGACAGGGTCAATTTCTTTTCACAGACAAATAAATTCGAGGCGCGCACAGCTTACCCCGTAATATGAAATGCGTCACGTTATTCGAGTTGTCGGCCGCTTTAGAGACGTGGAAAAGAAAAAAAAAACAAAATATGAGAAGAGGTGAGGAGCCGCCACGGGCAGCAGCACTGCACACAGAGTAGAGTAGAGTAGAGTAGAGTAGAGTAGAGTAGAGTAGAGTAGAGTAGAGTGGATGTACCTGCGTCCGGGGAAGCGCATGCCTGGCCGGCTGGCCGCCGCACACTGCTCCACTGTTCCGCCGCCTCCGCCGCCGCCGCCGCCGCCTCCTCCTGGCTCCTCCTCCACACGCTCATGCGCCACGCGCTCGGTCAAGGCCTTCGATTCGCGCGACACCTACCTACATACACATTGTTGCGCCACACGCCACAGCTCTGCATATCCCACATCCCTCTCAGTATACGGGTTTCAGTATTCAGGGACAAGATACCAAGGTCAAAGTCACCAGGAATCCTCATACCCAGTCGACACAAGATACTACTGCAACTTGTAGGGGGCAGGCTTCGGATTTAAGGGAGCACAAACAGCTTGTTGCTAAGACTGGCCTGATGCAACCCTCCATACCAACCTATATTGCGCAAACCTTTTCTTTTCCTCATAACTAGCACAACCCACATCCTCCCTAATCTCATGCTCAGCATCCCTCTTCTGTTCACTTTTCTCTATGCTAATTTTACAAGACTGCATGTTTCGGTTCTCTTCAGGTTTAACTATATAACAATACACAAAAATTTTATATTTCCAAGATATTACAGTACAGCCAAAGAATACAATAGTTAAAGATCCATAGAACAAAGGTTTAAAGAAGCAAAGATAATGATTATCCATTTTTATTTTGTTACCTGTCCTAAGACTGGCCTGATGTAACTCTTCATGCTAACCGATAGTGCAAGGCCTTTTCATTTGCGTATAACTACCAGAACCTCACTAATCAGCTTAGCGTATTCCATCCTCGGCCTCCCTCTTCTGTTCACTTCTCTCTATGCTAATTTTATAAGACCCTCGTGCCTTAAAACTTGGCCCTCTTCTTGGTCAACGTCCTCCATATTGTTCACTTTTCCACTATTCTGTTTAGAACTTCCTCGATAGTGATTATATCCACCCGTTTGCTATTCAGCATTCGCCTACAGCACCACATTTCAAAGGCTTTTCCTTTCCGGAGCTCCTATCGTCCACGTTTCGCACCCATTTAACGCCACACTCCATTACGAACATTTTTAGCAACGATTTCCTCATATTCACACTTAAATTACCCGTTAGTAAATTCCTCTTTTTCGCGAAAGCCTTCCTTGCCCGTATTTATGCCAACTATACTTCTACCAACCCTAGTTATTACGCTTCACAAGTAGCAGAATTCCTTAACTTCATTCAAAATTTCCCTTCCCAATCTAACAGCCTTTGTTATTCCACTGTTTCCCATACTATACTCCATTACCTTGGTTTTCCCTCTATTGATCCTCATACTGAAACTCTTTCTCCAGGACCACGTTCGTGTCATTTATTACGGGTTTCCAAGAGCATGGGCGACAGACTGCATCCTTGGCTTTCTCCTTTCTTGATTACGGCTTTATTTTCTTGATCTTCTATTCTAATTACTGCTGCCTGTCTTCTGTAGAGGTTGTGTATCAGCTTAAGACCTTCAAAAAAATCGAATTTTTAATTTATTTTATTTTATTAGGCAATAATTTTAGATTATCTTTCTGAAAAAATTATCGCGATATCTTAATTAGTTTTTGAGTTATTATTTAAATGTCAGAATGCTGCAACACAATTTAATATAGAGAGCGGGGGAAAAGGGCGTCTGACAAAGAGTGCAACAAATACACAGTTTAATCAATACTACGGAAATGCTATTAGAGAAAATTCTAATTCAGTAAGTGAGATGAGAATGGCTAATGCAAACCCTTTGGATTGTTTATGCCCTAAAGGTGCCAATTCTTGGTGCAATATTTGCAGGGACGCTGGCCAGATACAAACATAAAAATACTTTTCCAATCTTCAAACAATTAGTTGACACGGAGCTTCTAAAAAGGTGTGTAGGAGCATGCACACAAAATGTGAATGGATCGTTAAACTCAAAAGATTTCCTCCTAATACTGCATCTTGTGGAAAGACAATAGTAAAAATTGCAATTACTTTCCATCATGCTACACAAGGTAGGTTGAAAGTGATTTCAGAAATAGGAATGCAGCCTGGGAAGTATTGTGGACATGAAGGATGAGACTCGTATAAGGACTGCAGAAAAAAAGGAAACTGCAAACCACAAAAGAGGCCAGGAACTGCAAGAAAAAAAAAGCTTAGATTGGAGAAGAAAAAAATCAGAATTCAGCATTATTAGCTTCGCGTCTTTTTTCGTAATTGTACACGTTAAGGAGGAACTGAATTACATTAAAGATTTGTAATGTTTGAGGTGTGATTGCAACGCGTCAGTTTCTCTCTTTTTTTAAAAAAATATATATCACTATGAACTGATTTCTATGTGATACGTACTTAGAGCAAGTGTACTTGAGAAAGGTCGGGAAAATTCAGTATACGATTAATATAACGGGAGAGTGTAGATTACATTTAATATCGGGAGACTTATCCGGAAGGGTGGTTAAAAAAAAATCTCTCGTGCGTCCAGTACTAGAATACGGCTGTATTTGTTGGGATCCGTTCCGAAAATATCAGGTCGAGGCACTGGAAAGGGTACAGAGGCGTTAAGCTGTGGTGTCCTGGTCACGGAAATGAGAAGGTTCGTCAATTAGGGTGGGATATGTTAGAAAAACGACGACAAAATTTACGTCTCGGGGCTCTTTTTAAAGCGTACGCAGGCTGGCCAACAATCCTGGGAAGATATTGCATCAAAGTTTTTAGAAGTAAATTATTTCAGTAGAGGGGATCATCATTGTAAAATTGGGCGGCAGTGTAGCTTTAAAACTGACGGGAAATTTTCATTTTTAAATTCGGACTGTAAGGGATTGGAACAATTTACCTGCAGAAGTTTTCGAAACATTCCCAATTGCCAATAGTAACGTGTTTCAGGGAAGAATTAGGAAGTGTGTAGTGAAGTGCGACGAAACAATATATGAATAATGGGTACTTTTTTATCTTTTTTGTTAGAATTTAATTTAATTTATATTATATTAGTGTAATTATTATCTATAACATATTTTATTTTTTTAAGTTTATTTTTCGTAACTGCCACCGAGTGCTACTCAATTGCAGTATTAATAAATTCAACTCAATTCAAGTTCCTGCCTGTCCTTTCCCTTCACTGTTTTTATTTCATTTGAACGAAACACGTTAAGAATGCGTCAGCAGTAAATCATACTCGACGACGTTAAATATCGTTGTCATCTGTAATGGAATTTCTCGGAGGAAAGGAAATGAACGGAAGAGAAGCAGAGTGACGGGAAAACACGCCAGGTTTTTAAAAGGAAATGGCAAATTCCCCGGGTATTGCGTGCTCCGTGGTCTGGAAGCGATACGGCTAATGGCGACTGCGACACGCACGCACGCACGCCCTTGCCTCGTCGTCGTGCAACTCCGGGTAAACCGTCTTACACGCGTTACCTGGGGGTAATTGAGCTTCCCTTCGTACACGTCAGTTGCACGCGTCAGGCCGACATGTCAGGTCAGGGAGGAATGACGGACGTTTCTCTCTGCTCAATGTTGTTAGTATTTAAAGCCGCAGGAGAGAGGAACATCGAGGTTTTTTTCCCGGTAAGGAGACCCTTCTGGTCAAATTATCGGCACTTTTTTCCCTCAGCCCTACGCTCTTCATTCTGTCTCTCTCACAATCTATCTCCGTGAACGACCGTATTAAAGGGTATTATGCCCTCAGGTGCGGATCAAACACAAAATCCCGATCCTTGTGTTCCAGTTAGTGTACTAACAGCACGTGCAGAGGGGGTGTAGAATATGGTAGACCCCCATGCGGGTGGTGCGAGCTTTCAGGGGGCACCGCCCTTGGGCCTTTAGCCCATTAAAACAAAGAAAAAAAAGGAACATCGAGGAATGTAGGATCAGGAGGAACCAGGTGGAGGTTAACTTCCTCCTTCCTGGTTTTCCTCTTTCCCTCCCCCCTTGGTCCATGGCCAAGGTAACTAATTTAAGACTCCTGCAGGCTGAGACGACCTTGGGCAGTTTGAGAGGTGTATGTATGGGGGTCGAAGACCTTCGGCATACGGTAAGAGTTGTTCGCTGATCCCATTGGACCAGTCGGCCAACTGCCTCTCAATACTGATCAAGGCACGGAGGCGGGTTTGTTACGTTCCCTCAGCAATCCAGTCTCTCCCGTCATCAGAAGGGCTCAGGAGTAGTACCCACTAGCCCGACCTACCTGATGCAGGTTTTCTAGGGTTTTTTCCTGCATCACCTTTAGGTGAAACACCTTAAACTATAGCCTGGGGGCCCTAGTCAACCCTTGGCTACCTTGCTCTACCTTCCACTTCCCCCCTTGCGCTGACCTCGATGTTCCTTTTTTTGGGGTAACAGGCTACTTGAGGGTGATCCTGAAACAGGCAACTCGCCTTTAATAGCATAGGAAGGGAATTGAAAAGGGGGGATACGGAAGGTAGAGCAAGGTAGCCAAGGGTTGACTAGGGCCCCCGGGCTATGGTTTAAGGATCCTACCCGGTGTTTCACCTAAAGAGATGCAGGGAAAACCCTAGAAAACCTGCATCAGGTAGGTCGGGCATTGGGTACTATTCTCACGCCCTTCCGAATGACGGGAGACGAGTCTGCTGTGGGGTCGCAGCATTCCCTTCTCCGTGTCTCCACCAATTTCAGGAGGCAGTTGGCCGACTGATCCCAATGGGATTAGCGGACAGCTCTTGCCATATGCCCAAGGTCTTTGACCCCAGTACATATACCTCCTAAAATAGGTGAAGGTGTCTCGGCATATGAGAACTTTGATAAAAAAAATACCCAGAGAGAGTGCGAGGCATCCCCGACATGATCAGGTGAGCCCCGCAGTCACTCTGGGCTGAAGCGCCTGCGAGAAAACTCCCGCAGCGCCCTTCCCCATTGTTACAACCTACATTCCTATCATATATTTACATATTCTCTATACTATTATACCTAACTACTAGTGTTACTAGCTGCACAACATCTTAGTGTTGAAGACGGCTCTCCAGCTGCTTTCTGTCTTCACGATCCAGGTTGTCAGGTGTGATGGTTGTTGTTATTACTACGTCATCTTGCAGTGCGGTTCTCGGGTCATGGAAGAGTGTGGCTTAGCCGTTGATGAGAGCCTGTGACTAGGCTGAGGAGGAAAGCATCGCGCAGCAATGGCGTGTGAGCAGGCTTTATGGAGGATACATAATTTGAAAGCGCGCGGATGCGTGAAGGTAGCGAGGGAGACGCCATTGTCACGGTGAGGCATTGTCACACGGACGCCATTTACCAGGGGTCGGCCATTGTCACCTGCCGTGCGTTGTTACACTAGAAAAAGAGAGAGGCTCCTTCGGGTAGGAGAAACACTGCGGCACGGATACAAGATTTTATATGAGCATTTGCTAGTGCGGGAACACGAACGCGGGATATATCTGAAGACATTTAAATATCTCGAGAACCAAACATAGTGGGAATGAAACATTTTCGTTTCGAAGAGGGACTCGACCTCCCCCAACCCCCCCCCACCCCCTCGACCACCACCCCCTGGAGGTCATAGATTTGATATTTATAAAAAATAAATATAAACATTAAATATACATTATACAGCCCTCCTTCCTGATCCATTCTTCACCTTAAACGGCTTTGCTCAGCTCAAAAAAAACCAACATTTTTTTGGGTACCCCCCACTATAAGTTATATTATATTATTTATATACAATATAATATAACTCATTGGGAGAGGCGACGAAAACAAGATATTGAGTTTGAGGAGCCTCCGGTTTAAGGTGAAGAATGGATCTAGGCTTGTTTTATATAAGCGATGAGTAATACCACAGTAACGACCATCGCCCTTGTGGGGCTCGTTACTGTGGGGATCGAAAAAGAAGCTCTCTGTCCCGTTTATTGTCCTGATTTTAAACGTCAGTTCATCATCTTCAACATCCTCATTGTTATAACCAAAACCACCTGGAGGTGGGGGAGGGAAGAGTTAAAAATATTATACCGGAACCCCCATTTTATGATAAAATTGTGGCCGGAAGACGACTTGGAAACCACAATAAATGGCATGAACGTGATCCTTGAGGAAGAGTACAACATGCGGATTAATATAGGAAAACCAATGCGATGGAGTGTAGCATGTGGAATAACAAAGACTGTTAGATTGTCAAGGGATAATTTGAAGGAAGTTAAGGAATTCTGCTATGAGGGGAGCATAATAACTAGGGTAGGATAGCAAGGGCAAGGAAGAGGAATTTACTTAAGTATGAATATTAGGAAGTCATTGCTAAAAATGTTGGCCTGGTGTGTGGCGTTATATGGGTGCGAAACCTGGACGGTAGGATTGGCAGAGAGGAAAAGAATAGAAGGTTCCGAAATGTGGTGCTATAGGAGAATGAGATGGGTGGATAGGGTAACTAACCAGGAAGTTCTAAGCAGAATCGGGGAAGAATATGGAAGACTTTGAAGGGTAGATGAATAGGCGTCTTTGCATCAGAGGGAGATGAACAGAAGAGGAAGGAAAAGAATGGAATACGTTGAGCAGATTAAGGAAGATGTGGGATATGGTAGCTATTTAGACACGAAAAGGCTTGTGCAGGATAGGTTAGCATGGAGAAAAAAGGGGGGGGATGGTTGCATCAGACCAGTCTAAGGACAAAAGGTCATAGCTGTTGTAAAATATTATTTCATTTTCCACTTTACGTCACTCAGTTTTCTTAATACTAACCCTATTACTATTCTTATATTAAGTTCTATCATGAATAATTGTTTTTTTTATCATTTTTTGGGCAGTCCTGTAGGTATCATGTTAGCAGGTAGACTATTCCAGTCCAGAATTGTTCTATTTGTCCTGTATCTGTCCTCCGTTTCCTTTGTCTAATATTGCACGAGTGATTCGTTTTATAAAAGTAAGTGGGACCCTGGACGCACGAAACGCTACGAGTTTCTGGAGATAAGTTGACTCATGATAACGGCATTGAGGTCTTTTACAAAATAAATTTGGATATTGAAAAGAAAAGGCGGAGAAACTGTAGAGGATAAACTTAGTTTTTGGATATTTCTCTTTATCATTAATCAAACAACGAGAGTCGAAATATTTTAAAGGTTAAAGAAGGGGGAGCGTTTAATGAAGCGATGATAGCACAATTAATGTTGACAAGGTGAGTTAATTGACTCGACTTCATATGGAAGGCGCTGACTAAGGGTTTCTGCTTCAATCCACTGAGCTTGCGCATGAGCGTCCATTATTAAATCCTGAAGATTCTCTGTAACAAGATTTGTAACGCTTCAATTTCTTGTGTTTGTAATTCGTCTCACAGTGAAAAAAGTTCTGTAAACGTTTTTGCAAAGTTGAAGTTCTCTTTTTTTTTTGTATTTCTTTCCCGGGTTCCTCTCTTTCTTTCTCCTACTCAAATAAAGTTGTCTCGTCGCCGTCGAATATTAATAGGCTGGAGGAAAGATCGTGGACTGGAAATTTCTGCAGAGGAATAATTATCTTTAATGCAAAAGTTTAAGTATCTTCGGCGGTGAGAAAAGTTTGTTCGCGTGGTTTCAAAAGGGGAGAGAAAAAGCTGTTACCACGTACTCTGAATTTTCGAAGAATTGTTGACAGGAGAAAGTGAAGAGGGAAACTGTAAACACTTGAGTAGAAGCGGAGCAGATGACTCAAACGTATGTTATATGTACGTAAACCCTGGTAATTTTTAATTTCGTAATCTGAAATGTAGGGCAAATGCGTAGAATGGGCGTTTAATTTAAAGCATTCATTGGATCCCTAAAAATTAATAAAAAATATGGAATATTATGGAATTCGGGGAAATACGTCACTTTTACTAAGATCGTATCTTACAAACCGCAAACAACAAGTAGTAATTGAAACCAAAGACGGCCAACTTCACTTATCCGATTGGAAATTTATTACATGTGGAGTTCCTCAAGGATCAATTCTTGGGCCTTTACTTTTTATTCTGTACATAAACGATCTCCCAGGATACGTAAATCCTATAAAATCGATTCTCTACGCGGATGATACAAATATAATTATTGCAGATAAAAACTTAGATAATCTGATTAAGAAAGTAGACAACGCTCTGAATGGTCTAAATATTTGGTTTAACGTGAATAAATTATCCCTCAACCTAGATAAGACTAAGTTAGTTCAGTTTAGTGCTGATGCTAGTAATAGACCAGTAGACAAGTTCTCAGCTAATGCTTGAGCCTTTCCTCGGCCTTCGGATTGACGATAAATTAAAGTGGAATGACCATCCATATAGATCTGCTTGCCGGAAAACTAAGTTCAGCTTGTTATTCTCTGAGAACACTAATGCAACACGTTGACAAAAAGTACGTCAAAATGGTTTATTTCGCGTATTTTCATTCAATTATGAGCTATGGCGTCTCTAACTGCTCCAGGAGTAATGAAATATTTAAGTTGCAAAAGCGTGCAATTAGAATACTTTCTAGCACGAATTCTAGATCGAGTTGCAAACCTTTCTTCAAAAGTTTGCAAATACTTACTTTACCAAGCGTATATATTTATGAAATATTAAAGTTTGTAAAGCGAAACACTAATTTGTTTCAAACAAATGGCGAGTTTCATGAATACGCGACTAGAAATCGTTCAGCTCTAAGGTCGGACAAGCATCGCCTTGCTCTACACCAGAAAAGTATTCACAATACCGGGATAATTTTATACAACAGCCTTCCTTCCGCCAGAGGTTAAAAATAGTACCTACAAAAGCTTCGTGAAGCAGAGTAAAACTATTCTTTTAAATGGCGCTGTTGTTTTACTCGGTACAGGATTTTCTTAATCGTCCTTCTAGTATTTAAATCAAGGTTCCTGCAAAAAGTGTTGAATGAGCTGCCTTATAAAATAGCACATCACATATCTTTAAAATTTCTATTCAGTTTTTTCTGCTCTTTTGTTTGTTTGTTTCATGTATTGCCTGGAGCTACTCCAGAGGGAAGGACAGTTTCCTGGTCCAAGTAGTTAAAACTCCATTGCGTGTTCCTCAGTGTGTGCTTGTTTGTGTTTCCCAGTGTGTGTCCGTGTTGTGTTTATATTGACTTTTGTCTATATACACTTTCTTTTACTAATTTATTTTAAGTTTATTTGTCTTTAATTATGTACTTTATTTTGTTCATTTTTAATTTTTAATGTATGACGTATCCTATTTCCTCAATCGAGGATTAATGGAAACAACAATAAATCTAAATCTAAGTCACGATTGCAATCGGCAGCGTATCAAAATATGGTAATGCATCCCAACACAACAAATACAAGAGACAAGTGACATGACACTTAATGTCCACATAAACATACATAAAATAAAGTCTGATCCAAATTGTGACGTATCATACGTACATCATGTAAATTGGCGTAAAAGCGGATCACCCAAGAAGAAACACGTCAGATTACAGAAAACATACGTGTCAAATTTAATTGAAAACGCATAATACATATTGACAACGGATGAATATTCAGTTTTGGGGAGTGGAACTCAAGCTGAACTTAAATAAAATAATACCATAGTTCTCTGCCTTGAATATTTACAATAAATAAAAAGACGGTCGAAAAAGTCAGAATTAAATATGTAACTATTTATTAGCTTGCTGTCGATATGTTCTGTAAGCAAAACTTTGACCCAGGTTGGAAACAAATTCACTAGGAAAACCTTCACTCTCTAATGTTCAAAGTTACTGTTTATATACATTACATGTCCTATATCATTGTACACCTTGTACCGTAATGATATAATGGATGAATAAATACATTGGAATACAATATTATGATAGTGAATAATGGAGAGTGAAACTTTTCTTGGTTAAATATAAGCAAACGAGGAAAAATAGAACCTGTATCACAAACTTAGTTGTGAAACAAAGTAATACTGGGACAAAACAGAGAATGACCCGACTGAGTCTTGATGAAAATATACCAAATAATGTAACTGTCACTTATAAAAGAAACTGAATGTGTCATTCACTTCTGTCCTCGAGGAACCTGTTGCTGTAGTAACTGGGAAAAATAACTATCCCTATTTGGTAAAATTATAATTTTATTAACTCTTGAATTTTTACAACATCTTCTTTTTACACATTTTGATAGTCCTACATTGTACAAAAGATATCTTTCCAACAACAAACAAACATTCTTGTACATTTGCAATCACTTTTTTTCATTGCTTTTTTTTGCTCTCTAAGTATTAAGCAGTTTTGCTTGGTCACAATTTAAAATGTGTACAACATACAATAATAAAACATTACTCAGTTCTCTCTGAAGTAGTGTCATATGAGACCTGTAAAATGTTATTAGCTTTCCTTAAATTATTATTATTCTGGAAGGCACACATCCTGCAAGAAATCGATATGTCAAAATTTCATGACTACAAATTTCGTGGTGGAAACTACAAAGTTTTATGTACTGCAATTTAAATGCAAGTTCCACAGCAAATACATCACTATTGACATACTCAAGGTGAGTGAAGCAACTATACAAATATAAGTTGCCAGTTGGTTAACTTCTTTTACATAAATAATCTATAAATATTTTATGAATACAAGGCAAATGAATAAAAGAAGGGCAATTTGCTAACGCTTATGCACTGTTCCATTAGAATCCTATAACCAGATGAAACCGCAATTATTCACCTACTTTTCAGAAAATGTTTTACGTAAGCTCTAATTACTTCAGCTACAGATTTAATATCTATTATAATTTCACTCTTGTGCACTTAATTGTGTCATTTTCAAAAGGATTAAACTTATTCTTTGAAACTAATTATAGAATTCTTTTATAGTTGTTTCAAATAAGCAGACCGAGAACATCAGAGACCTATGAAAATTTGCATTTATGTCTGCAGTCACAACCATATAATCAGACTTCTTTTACCTAAAGCCCTGAAAATTTTGAATGCTTCATAAGTTTGTAACTTTCAATATTGTGCCGCCCAGCAGGTCGCTTTTTGGCCACTACTCTACAATCTACATAGGTATTCACTATTGAAAACATGTATGAGAAATAATTTACTTTTTGTGTGTATTCTTGACTTTAATAATCAAAATAATTCTTTGAACTTGATCTACTGAACTCCAACTCATAAGTGTGCTCGTGCTACATGGTCCACAAGTGATAAGACACCTTACTCGATTTCAGCTCCGACGACGTTAGTCAGTGTACTTTAAGTTTTATTGATTGTATGGTTGAGTTTAAATAACAACATACAATGGAACTACAAGTGCATTCACTCAATTTTAAGGGCAAATTTCAGGGGGATGCTCTACATTGTTTTGATTTGCAATACGGTCAAAGAGGTCAGAAGTGGTCCTTCACATTAGTAATTTGCCTCACACCATTTTACAGAAAAGGGCATTCAAGAGTTATTACAATATTGAGATAAAAACAACAAACAGTTTGGTAAGCAGAAATTAACCTGAGATAATGAAAGCATGCCGTAAGTGTGAATATTTGTTTCAGGCATACTTTTTGGTAGAAGGGAAACATAATTCCAGTGAATATTACTGATAAAAAGTCTGCAATCTCTCTATGAGGCACTACTTGCCCTTGTAAGTACACATCTTTACAGTTATGTGGAATGTATATGCTATGCCTTCAGATGTGTGCACATGTGTAAAGTTAGGCATAGAAACAGATTGTTGCCATATGTGTACACTCACACCACACCGAACAACCTTCACTTAGACTTTCCAGTTTTTTTTAAAAAATCTCCACAATTTCAGGTCACTAACAAACTTTAATCACTTGTATTGCTCATACAGGAGAAAAATCTCTCCCCTATGCATTAATTATATGCTTGTGTCAACTTATTAACACACTATTATTTGAAAATATATTTTTATATATATATATGTGCAACTTTGTTTGCCCGTGAATGTTTCATGCCAAAACAACATGACGAGTCCTGTTTTCAAAATTTTAAAACCTGGATTCGTTCCGTTTCTCTTGATACTATTTCAGCCTCTTGAAGCCAGCCCCATCTTGCCCCAATTTGAGTTCTTCATACAGGGACGGGGCCACTTCTGTCGCTTGTGCAGGTACGTGGAGGGTCTCTTGCTTCCAGCCGAGCTGTGACTGAACGCTGCTGCTAGCGGGATTCACGCCGTGTGCGATGCCGTTGCCGTTGGCCAACGCAGTGTCGCCTTGTGTCTGTGGTATCTGAAAATTGGAACAATTAAAGTAATAAAAATACAATGTGACTAAACTTATTACACTTAAGGAAAACTGGATTCATTTACAGTGAGTATCTCAAATTTGACAAGATATTCATGTTGATGACACTTCTTCCTGACAAGTAATTATGTAAAATTGAATTACTGTTTTCAATAAATAGTAAGTTACCATATAAGTGACAACAAATTTCAGTTCTAATTTTAATCTTCCTCAACTTCTTGAGTCTTCAAAATTCACCAGACGAGGTTGTAAATTTGGGAATGATATTTCACGTAACATCTGACATTAATAAAGTTTATATTAAATTTGTTCTGACTTATATGCTGACTTACTGTTTATTTATTTCAGAACAGTCAGATAATGTAACTAACAAATTATGGTGTTCTTTTTTGTTATCTAAAACATGCTTACTTGATTTATATCATTTTTCACATGTTAGCCTGCTTGATATTTAGAAGAAGTTACACAAACATATACCAAATGTTACATCTATCCTAATGAAACAACAACTTTCATGTACATTTGGAATTATATACTCATTAGAATTATTATCCATGATTTGAGTTAAAATTAAGTTCATGCATTTCATTTCATTTCATTTATGAAGATACAAAAGTAGTTATTCACCTGAATGTGATCCATGTTCACCTCTCGCAAATAGCTTGGGTTCTCAAATGCGACTCCTCCAGACGACTTCCTTCCCAGCATTCGCCTGGTTCTGATGAACCACACTGCTGCGACAACTATACCAGCGACCACAATGAGGGCCAGCACGATGCCTATGGCCACTCCAACATGTGATGTGTCACTGTCTGCAAATAGGTGATAGTATGCATAAGTATTGGAAATATACAGTAGTGTTGCAGTTAATCCATTAAGCACTTAAATCATATTAGAGAAAGTACTGACCAACTAAGATGAAGCATGTTTTCTATACCATAAATTGGAGAGAAATTAATGTATGCATTATAAATATAAGAAAATTTAAAAACAAATTTTTTAACTGTTCTCCCTACACTGACTGCAGGCGAAAAATTATGGCCAAAATTGGTCAGAATTGAACATTATTTATTAATTAAATTATGTCACTATGTTTTGTTCCTTTGTTTGGAACCTCCTCAGGTGTGAAACAATCTATAAAATAAGTATAAGTGAAGTAATTGAAATAATTATATGCCTATACAAAAATACATGAGATGCATTGGTTTTATATGCTTACCCAAAAGTAAACCAGAAAGTTGTCATTAGCACAAACAGCATGAAAGCAATGTGGAAATATTGTATTTACCTTGTCAGTAGTTCAACAACATGCCTCGGAGACAGTTGGTACTTCACGTAGAGATTTGTTAAAAACCTTTGCTCTATTTTTGCTTGTGATAACTTTATGTATTACTTTTGGGTAAGTGTATAAAACCAGCACATCTTTTGTATTTTTATATAGGCATATTATTATTTCAATTACTTCAATTATACTTATTTTATAGATTGTTTCATACCTGAGGAGGTTTCTAACAAAGGAACAAAATGTTGTGACATAATTTAATTAACAAATAATGTTCAATTCTGACCAATTTTGGCCGTTATTTTTCAACCTGAATATAAGAAAATATTTATAAAAAACTTTCTTCTCACCTAAGCTGGCTGCAGAAGTTATGTATTTGTCTCTTGTTGTGAACTGTTTTGGCTCTGTCAAAGTACTTGTACCAAAATGATTTCCTGCCTTTATAACACATTCGTAGGTCTCTCCATACTTCAAACCAGTAATTAGCAAACTATTAGCTGTAGTGTCATTCTTCATAACTGTTCGTGATGCAACTTGTTTCCAAAACACCCTGAACAGTCAGAAATATATAATATTAGTGACATACAGAAAATCAATTTAATAATTATGACTTTAATTTTGGATCACCTTTTGACATACTGCTTATGTCAACAACTCAATAATGTAGTACTTCTATGTCAAATTGTATACATATAACTTTAATGTACAATTATATTGAATTACAACTATGTGAGAACAAATAAATTATGTACTGACAAATTCCATTTATGCCTCTGTTACATGAAGTTGAAGAAGTTTAAATTCCAGAGTAAAAATATTGGCACATTAAAATATAAATGAAGATGTCAACTTTTCTATTAGTGTCATGATACTTATCAAAACTGCCTACAGGTCAGAACATTAGTTCATCTTTACACAACATTTCATTCCTTAATGTGGAACTTTGTATGGTGCAATTTAGAAATCAAGAAATTTTCTACTTGTAAAATATCTTGATTCTTAAAATTCACCACATGAGGTTCCACATTGAGGAACAATATGTTGTGTAATGATGGTTTAATATAAATAAATTTTATAAATGTTCTGGCGTATAGACAGTTTAACTTTCTATTAATCGCAGGCAGGTAATGTAACTAATTTAATCAAAACTATTAAGAATTAAATTACTATTCACAAACTTTATCACAGAGATTTCCATCTATACTTTCACCATTACAATTTTATATTTCTTTATTTTATTTAATTTCCAACAGATTGATTGAATCAATTCTTCTTGTATAGATATCTCAAAGTAGCATATTGTGATATTTCATACCTATACATATCTACTGTGTTTGGATTCTTGACAGGAGGATCCCACTTGACAATAACGGAATGTGCATCAACAAGTTCAATCTGTATATTCTGCGGTGGGCCAGGAAGACGATCTAAACCATAAAATATAATTGGCATTACATCATTGAATATATTTATATGATCTATAATATGTATGCACATAATATTTATCATTTTCAATAGGTACCAGAACAATAATTTGAAATGGTATAGTATGGTATTTAAAAAAATCTAATTTAAAAAAAATATATGCACAATTACAAACATGTCAGCGTTTGGGTATTCATATAAACTTTAATGTAAGAACTCCTCACATAAGTATTGTTCTTAATTGTGGATCAGTGACAATTTGTGATTACCTCTCCCTTCATGGAAACAGGCCATAATCTGTTTGGTGTAAGATAGAACACAGAATTTGTTGTTGAGCAGAGGCTCTCCACGGCACCAGTCCAGACAGCGTCTTGGCACTCCCCACTGAGCGCAGCAGCCTCGGTGGTCTGAACCATCTGGAAAAAAAAGAATTGTATATCAATTTCTGCAGTTGGCAAGATGCCTATATCATTGTGGGCGAAGAATAGGAAAGCATAATAATTTTTGTTACTGAATTAGAATATTAAAAAATATATCTCCTTTGTATCAGATGATCTCATACATACTTCTAGTTAGAATGAGACTTTATTAGATGTAAACTTGACAATTCTTAAATGCAAATGATTACATGACCTTAGGCAAAACACTAAGTGCAACTTACCTGCAGCACATTTCATGAGTTTGTCAAAGTCACTTATACAGTCTGGCTTGTCTATGACTGCATCAATATCCAAATAGAATGAACATGCAACCATGCAGCTAGATGAGACATTCTGTTCAATGCAGCACTGTGTTACATTGTTGCTTGCAACCTGATAAGAGTAAAACAAATAATGTTACATTAGAGAAATACATTAATCATAAATAAAGAGTAAATATTAACAATTGAAATTGCCCTGGAAATACACTCAAGCTTAAACACTTACTGAATTCCTGATTCTGACAGACACTGGTTGTGTTGCACTGCCAAAGGCATTTTCTGCATGGCAAAAATAATCTCCTTCATCTACTTCACTAATTTTGTGAATAGTTAGCTGCATAATGTATTTGGCCTCTTCCTGAAATTTGAAAAGTGCACACACACACATATAGAATATTAATAAATATAAATGGAAGCAGAAGCTTCAACCATAAAATATATTTCAAATGCTCTGAGAAAATAAAACAGTTTAAAATGCAGCAGAAACTTAATCCAAAAGAATGTTTCCTAAATTTATACAGACAAAAATGGAAAAATATCAACTGGACCCAGGACTCAAACCCAGAACCTCCCACTTTCCTTTGACAAGAATGTTTCCATTACTTTTTGTAAACAATTTGTGTGACAAGACAGCTAATGGACCCAGAATATAACCTTGTGGGATCCTGTCTTTGTTTTTTGTCAATCAGAATGAAAAGTTATTATTTTTCTTATTAAATTTGGACACTGGCTCATTTCTGTGTAAGGGACAGTGTTTACCCTTGTCATCTCAGTAGTTTATATCATTATTTTTCGCAAATATATGACTATTATGCTAATTTTATAACTTACATCTTTGGAGGGCTGAATGCTGATATGGTATCTTCCTCCCTGAATTACAGGAACACGGCCATCATGATCACGCCAGAACATCGTCTTAGGTTCTGGGTAGGCATCAACTGTGCATTCTAAGATAACTGAATCACCTGGAGCTGCCATAGTGATGCCTGAAGCTGTAATGTGTGGAGGATCTGAAATTCAGGATAAATATGTTGTTAGTGTACATAATGGAAAAAGACTCATATTTAAAAAATCATTTGTATATTTATATACATTAAAGGCAACACAATCCTTGAGTATTTAAGTAATGTGTTTCTGAAAAGTGAAGTTAAATAATACAACATAAATGCAAACTATTTCAGGCAGTCTAGCTGTACAGTTATTTATTCTATTATCTCATTTTGTTTCTCAGGAATGCACAATTAGTTGTTCTTTTGTGTTATCTTTTCAATGTGTAAATAAAGTTGAGATAATTTGACTGTCAACATGCAAAGAAATATAATTGTCAATACAACTTAAATAACAATTCATTTAATGTTAATGGAGATCTAAGAAATTAACTTAAATAAATATTAAGTGAATCAAATCAAAATAGATTCTCCTTGATTATAGAGAGAATATTTTAGATGTGTACATACGGCTAATTGTAATTTTCCTCGATGCCTGCATTGGTGTTCCATACCCATTGTCAGCATAACATGAGATTTGGTCCATATCTCTGGTTACATTGTTGACCACTGTTACCATGTGCCGTGTCGTTTCCTGTCTCACTAGACGGCCAGAAATATACAGTGATATTGTTGGCATCGGTGTACCCATGGCAATACACAAGATTGTCATGCTGCTACCTTCTATTACCAAGTTGATTGGGTGGACAGTTGGAGGCTGAAAATATTCAAAATACCCATTTCAAACTTGTTTATTATATCACTTATTCGTGCACCTTACTTTAATTATAGTCCATTTCATGATATGGCTATTTCATCACAATAAACAAACAAGTCACCTTTTTTTGGGCACTTAGTTAATGATGTGAGCTTAAAAATAAAGAGTTACCTCAACAAATGCTGGGTATGCAGGGTCAGTCCACGCCACCAGCGTTTCAGAGGGAAGACTCTTTCCAGCTTTTGACACTGCTATTGCATAAACAATGTACTGAGTGTTGGGGTTCAGTTTCTCTAAAGTATGAGATGTTACAGATGTCTCCACCACTTGGAATGTGTCTTCTGCTGCTGGTTTATGGTATAACCTGAAGCCAAACAGAGATAATAGCTCTGATACTCAATTCCAGATGTTATTCCAATAGTTTTACAAAAAGTTTATGAAACTTTCTCATAATTCAAACTGAGAGGTAAGTTATTAAGTCTTCCTTCTTCCTTAGTACATGAAGAAAGTTTCTTATTAACAAGAAATTATTGGAATTCTAACCAGGTGAAAAGTACTAACACTGCATTTTGATGACAGTGACTGCCGTCGAAACATTATCACCTGGTTAGAATCCCAAGAATTTATTGTTAATCACATACACTGGGAAACCCTTCATTCCTGTATCTTGAAATGCTAAATCATTACTGACTCTACTAAATATATTATGAGCAATCTCTACCAAAGTGTCTGAATTCATTTTACTCAGTATACTTGTGTCATTTGCCAAAGGAATAGTTTTAAAGTTTGAGATAATAAATTTTGGAAGGCCAGTTATGGACAAAACACCGAACCGTACAACTAATTTCATTTGCAGATAACTTTGGGTAAGACATTTTCTTAATATCATACTGCAATAAAGATGAAAGTCACAAAGGACTCTCTGGGTAACTTCTTAATATTGCAAGCAAATAAAAATATTTACACAAATGTCAACAATTTTCTAAACTACCTTAAATTTAATTTATTATTAAAATTTTCCATTGTTATTCTGAACACAAACAATACTCTTATTTTTAATGGTAATATTCACCTCATCACTTGTGTGAGATGCATGTCTAAATTTTCATCCTTATTAATTTCTAAATTCCATAAGAAATAATTAATTTGAAAGATAATTGTGTTATACATCCTCTATTCACAGCCATAAAAATCTGACCTTACAACAAAAATGCTTCAGAAGAAATGAGGATGTGGACCAATGAGAACCCAGCACAGCTTCCAGGAGACGGGAGGGAGCATGCAGCAACATATAAGTGTAGTTGTCATGGTCTCGTCACCACAGTTTACGTGATAACGATGGCAGACCTTGCTGTTGAAACATTGTCTAACCAAACTTAGACTGGGGTTGAAACCCAAGAACTGTATTTGAGACAAATTCACCAAGAAAGCCTTTGCTCTCTATATTTTTAGAGTTTAAATCACACCAGATGAGGAACAAAATGTGCATGAACCACTATTATTATAGTTTATATTAAATTCTACTGTGACTTATAGGCTGTTTTAATATTTATTAGTTTAAATTTTAATCACTCTGTTTACTTGTTTTAATAAAACTTTTCTAACATCAAACCTTTCATCAAAGAGGGCATCAGTATCAGTCATATACAAATGAGAAGTAACCAAAATCCTGCCATAGTCAATCATGCTTAATTTTGATAGCCAATAATTTAATTAAACGTGAGATAAACTAACTTATAAGTTATTGCTTCCGAAGGATGGCTGAACTCAGGCGGTTGCCAGGTAATTGTCACCCAGGTGGCGCTGTGACCAGACACTGCAAGGGAATGTGGTGGGGAGGTAACTCCTGCAATTCCTTCCTTTCCTAAGTCTGGAAACAATAATAGCAATAATATTCTCAAATAGTTTCAGAATTTTATATTTTCATTACAAATGACCTAATTAGAATATTCTAGTTAAGAAAACTATATCAAAACTTTAGTGGTAACATTGCTTAATGTAAAGTAAAACAATAACACAGATGTTTTCTTACCTGTTTTAGTAATATTTATCATAAGGATTGAAGATGGTAGTGAGGTTCCATTTTCATTGAATGATACTACAAAGAATTTGTAGATGCTACCAGTGTCCAGGCCTGTTACTGTGGCCATTGTGGATGTCACATTCATTTGCTGAAATTGAACAGACAATTTTAACAGTTTGAAAATTTAACAATTTTATTCATAAACTGTTACAGTTTTAACTCAGGAAATACCATCAGCCTATGTTCAATGACACTGTAGGCATTTAGAACTTGGCAACTAGTATCTGCCCTGTATCATATAATTATTGACTAATTTCAAAACATTTTATTATTTCCTCTTCTTAATTATCAATTAAATTCAAGATTATTTTTCAAATATGCAACTGACTAATGCCTAAATGTCACACACTTCATGAACATATTAATGTCGTTCAGAGCATTTGTCTGCTACAGGACATTTTGGATTGAATAGACACTTACATGGTCCAGCTTGAGAACCGTTTCATGAATGGAGGTGTTGTCCATCTTTTGATAATGGATGACATAGCCCGAGGTGTTGCTGTTTGAAGGAGGCTCCCATTCAAGTGTCACTTCTGTGTCTTTCACTTCCGTTGCATGCAACTCGTTTATGGGTCCTGGCAGAATGCCCGTACCTGAAATCAAACAACAGATTTACTTGCTTGCTGTGACTTTACAGTGATAATTTTATGAATGTTTCAAATTTAAAGTATAACTCATCATTTTATGCACTTGTTAAGTACAAAATAAAAGTGTTTAGCAAACATAAAACTTAATAAAAGTTACTGGATTTTAAATATTGAATCATTAAAGTATCTATATTATTTTTGTGTTTACACAATACTTAATCACCAAATTTTTAATTAAACTTGCATTCATAAATGTCAACAAATAAACATCAAAGCAGCCAACTACTCAGAATTTTTTATTTTATTCAACAGACTAGATAAAATGCTTTTTATAAAAGTTTGGGATTTATTCAGGTAAGAACTCCCAGAATCAAATTGTTTTTAGTGGCATTTTTTTTAATGGATCAAATTGTATATATTTTAATTCCAAAAATGAGGCCACACTCATTGGACATATCCTAGAGTGCCAATGTTTCACTTTCAAACATCTTTCTTGTAATTAAAATATATATGTATTTATATCTATTCAATATGTGTGGTCATGATATTTTTACCAGAAAAAGTCACAAAATTGAGTAAGAAAATTGTATCAAATGTATGCAATTGTATAAGGAAATATTACTTATTGCTTGTGCAAACTTTTATTTGATATTTAATTTACAAATAACTTGTGGCTGCATAACAGACATCAGTTTGAAAGTTAAAATAAATTTCAAATAGTTCTGATGTTATGAATAAAATACTGAGCTTAATCTGACTCAATATTGTAATGCCCAAAGGTCAGAAATAGAAGAATTTTAATTCAAAATAAAATATGTTTCATCCTCAGCTTTTAGGATACCTTCAATTCTTTAATTCAAACCTTTACAGGAATTCTGTGTTGCTACTGCAACATCTAGGGCCCAGCAGCAACACAAAACACACAACTATATTGTTTAATGAAGATTTTTATGAAAAAGGAATTAAGTGCAGTTTATTGAGCCAAAATAATACAAATGAAGAATGCCAGATCAATGAAGAACCTGGCTAAGTAAGGTCTAGAGATTCAGTCAATATGAAAACACACTTTAAAATCTTTATTATTTAGAATATTGTAGAACCTCTATTATTTCCAAATAACTGAAAACAGAATGGACACTAACCTTCCTCAAAACACTGCACAATGTTGCCAATGTAAGGTATACAGGAGGTGGCTGTGACAATCAAGGAGTCGGCAAGGACTCCAGCACACAGAGGCAGGCAGGTTGGCGGAACCCCGCGTCTGGTGCAGCACGCACCATGGTTTCGGCCACCTGCCCCACAGCGCAGCAGCTTGTGCAGCTCGTTGGCGCAGAGAGCAGCTAGGGCTCTGACATCTGACATGCTTGCGTCATAGGAACACAGAGGCAGGCAAGCTTCACTCAGGTTGGTAGCCACACAACAAGCCGTCACATTATAGTACACAGAGTCTTCAACTTTACTCTCCAACTGCTGTAGGAAAATATCACACAACATATTGGTTAATACACAGCTTGGAATAAATTGATAATAAATAACTTTATTCAAAGACAAAAGACATGCTTCCAAATGAAACTTAAAAACTGAACTTAAAGTACTATCCCTGAAGGTGGGGTGTCCCACATTCAACTCCTGGTCTGGATGAGGTTTTTCATTTTGATGTTCCAAATAAATATTTTATTAAAGCAACATATTCCAAATATACACAGGCAATTACAAGTATGCATTCTGTAAAAATGCAAGGGTTACAGTTAGTAGGAATTAGATTAATTCTCTAGGAAGCAGACATAACAATTACTTATGTTGATGGTTTTAATCCCAAGTTTTAAAACATCTGTAAATCTTAATTCAAATGAGAATGTGTAAGTGTAGTTTGAGAATAAAAATTATGGCAAAGTTAAATTGGTTCTAGTCTAAGGAAGTGGAAATGCTTCAATTGAAGCCCAGTATAGCATACAGTTAATTTTAAAAGAAAGACATGAATGGAAAAATGTCAACCAGACCAGGGAATCAAACCCAGGACCTCACCATATCCAGCTGCGTGCTCTACCAACTGAGCTAATCTGAGTCGATATCCAAGGAATGATTCAACATCTCTTCATTCCCGTAAACCTCGGCCCGATCTCACCTACCAATTCACTAATCACAATCTTCAGACTCTAATTCTAGGAAATACATGAATAATGGACATTGGTTTTAAAAAATTAACTTTCAGAGATATTATAAGGCTATTGCATGCTTTATAAAAAAAATTGTTTATAATATCTCTCTGATTATGAGGGTATATATTTATGGAATATACAAGAGGAAATTTTAAAGACTCAAATTGTGAATTGTAAAATTAAGAAAGCTATCATTGGCTTACAAATTCAATGTGAAATTAATGTATGAGCTAATTATTTTTTACATTTCTACATTTATTTTAAATAATTTCTGAGTAAATATGAGTTCTGCTGAAAAATAGAAACGTACTATACTTTCTGTCCTGAAGACAATTCTGGAGGAAGGTTCCCCAACACCGTGTGCGTTAGCAGCTTCCACATACACTTCATAATCTGTATCGCTGTGAAGGTTCTCTAAGATATATGGGGGATGAACTTCATTTAATGTTTTATATTCATTGTCATATGTTGCCATCATCCTGTATCTGATGTTGTAGTGGATCACAGTGTCGCCCAGTGCCTTAGGAGGCTCCCAGTGAATTATTGCAAAGTCGGTGTCAATATTTGATATGTAGACTCTCAGAGGAGCACTCGGCAGGACTCCGTATCCCTGCATAAGGCAATTTGTGTAGTCTCCCATGTATCTCAAGCACCTGTAAAATTAAATAACAATCACTAAGTTAATTTGTCAGAACAGAGGAGAAAATTTGAGAATAATCAGTTATATGTTAATTACACAATCAACTAAATTTGTTTGCCTCAATGAAGCTATTAAAAAACTTTAGATTCTAATGTGATTATTCTAAATAAATTCATATTTAATTTAGTTGTGAGCCACTTTTGTATTCCTTAGCATGAATTCACACACCTTACTACTGAATTATTATAATAATTACAAAACAAAATTACTGTCCAATACTTGATAATAGTTAATTATTTGCTATAATCCACATTTTAAAACTGAAAGAATAGATGATTTCAATCAATTGAGTCAGTTACATTACTAATTCATATAGTAATATTGTATTAAATAATTTTTATATGCTATTTTTCTTGATTTTAATGACACTTTATGTTAACTGAATTTTTTCCAGTTCACCAAAAAAAGATGAAATATTAAATTTTAAAATTAACCTATGGATTACATGTAAATTTTTATGATTATGCAGCAACCAAGGAAAAACTGAAAATGTGAGGATTTATATGGAACTGCTCACTTAGAATGTAAAAACAAATATAAATAATTATACAAATTGACTTACTTAAAGTAGCTAAAGTCAAGCTGGGTCAAATTTCCGGAGCATAGTTCTTGGCAGTGTTCCGGCAACCCTCGTCTTCGGCAGCACGGTGTGTGGTCCATCCCGTTGGTCAGGCATCGGAATGTATCAGTTGCCCAAGGTGCACAAATCATGAGGTCAGTTACCTCGGCAATATCTGATAACTTGGGATCACAAAGTTTGTTTACACACCTGCAATTTAAACAGTTTATCAGTAAGGCCACTTAGCTCTTAAAGACAAAAAATAATGACAAAGGATACACAGTTATATAGTTTCATAACATTAGTTATTTTAAAATAATTAATAAACTTGATTGCATAGTGAAAAGACATAGAAAAATAGTTATTCATTTTATTGTAAGATACCAAAATATGAATACAAGGAAAACAACTAAACCCATTAAAATATTTTCTTGTTAATTTTGCTGTAATTACTCAATAAGAAACATTTTTAATAGTTTCCAAATTAAAATTTATTTATTTATAATGACAGCTTCTGACTTATTTCCTCACTATGAGTATGTAAATTTTGTTTTCTTGTTAAAGAATAATGGAGAAAGAATATATTTACAGGAAAAGTTTAGTAATAAGACTCATATATGAGAAAAATGTAAAGGGGCACACTTACATAGTGTGAGAAACACCTTTCTTAATGCAGCAACCCTTAATGTCAGGTAAGTCTGGGGATGTAGCTACATCGCTTGGCTTCCTCTTCCCTGTTGGCAGAGTGAGTGTGCGTACACTGTAGGAGGGAAGGCTGTTTCCATGAATGTTGTTAGCCGTCACCGTAATCTCGTACATGGTGAATGGAGTAAGCGATGTGATGATTGAGCTGTTGTAAGTTCCTGGCACCTGAGAAATTGCAATGCAACATATATAATAAATATCATTTTCGAGTCTACCATATGTAGTTTCATAAAATTATGCATACTACCCATCTACCCCAGAAACATCTTGATAAAAATTAAGACTTCAAATTTAGTGCTTGAAAATTTAATATAGTAAGTATTAACAGTAATAAAACATGTGTGTTGTAGACATATAATTTTCATGGTTACCTTGATGGATGCAGAGAATGGAGCCTGTGTGGAGGAAGCCATTGGGGTGCTTTCAGTTGTGCGGACCTCCTGGGCAGCACGCACATAGCTGTCGGCAGTAGTCGAGGGTGCAGGGAAGAAGCCGGAATCCTCTGGGGGCTCAGGATCCATATCGAATTGGCGCAATGATGTCACATTGATGATGTACGTGGTGACTGTCTCGGCGTTACCTGACGGTGGCAACCATGACACTCTCACAGAGTGTTCCGTCAGAGCCTCTGTCTCTACACCCTCGGGTGCACTGGGCAGCAGCTCTGATTGAGAAAGATGACAGACACCATCAAAAACAAGCTCATCAGGAGTAAAAAATTTATAACAGTAATACATTTTTAAGTTTGGTACACTCCGTAGTTCTATATTACTATTTTAAGCTCAGAAATATTTTTTGAATAACAATTTTGTCACATGTATGACTGCAGGATTCCCCCTATGTCTCTAAAATTGTTATACCACTAGTTTCTGTGCAATTTGAATTCCTTTCAATTACAAATTGAATAAAGTTGTGATTTCACACCCAACATACTGACCTATTCCATCCACAATACAGGCAAGTGTGTGCTCGGTGTAAGCAGAGCAGGAGAAGTGAGTCTTGATATTGTCGGTGATGACCGTGTACTCCCCTCGACACACATCCTGACAGATGTCCGGCACACCCTGCTGTACACAGCACGGGACATGGTTGCGGCCATCTGAAAACACGTATCATGCTGGAGGTTATTTATGAACAACAACTGTGAGAATATAATTCAAATTATGTATTAAAGAATGGAATCAAGTTTTTATGTTGACTGAACTACTTATCAACATTTGAAAAAATAAACAGTGAATAATTTAGTTTGTAGAATGTAAATTCAAGCTTGAACATCATTAACTTAAATCAGCCTCTTTGTCAGTGTTTTTAAATTTAAATATTAAACATTACAATGTTTCATCTCTCATTTGTGACTTCTTCAGGTAAAAATTTTCTTGTACGTGGAACTTCACTCCACGATTCCTTCAGCTGAAATTTTTACCTGAAGAAATTGCAAATGAGCAACAAAATGCTGTAATGCTTAATATTTAAATTTAAAAAACTGGCAATGAGTCTGATTTAACTCATTTATTGTATTTTCAATTGTCAGATAAATTATTTTATTATAATTTAAATCTGAGGAAGAAAATGTAATAGTATGTAATTATAATAGAGCTTATTAAGAACATAGTAGTAAAATGATTGACAATAAATGTTTTGGTAGATTTGGAAAGTACGAAATTATGGAAGAAAAGCTATTATCTCTATTCTACAAGCTAAAATAAAAAAAACTTATCTTTACAAAAAGTTGAAGAAATGAAGCAGAATGTAAACTATGATTGACATAATGGAAAGGATATTGCCAGAAAAAATGAGAACATTAAGATAAATATAGCTAAGACAATAATATTTGACATTTGGATAAATCATTAAACCTGAATTGTTAACCTAGTTCACAGCTATGTATAGTGTAGAAAAATGAAACCACTGTGCCAACAAAAACTGAAAGCATTTGATATAATAGCTTTTTAAAAGAAATATTGTGTTATAGAACACAGAGAGAGGAGACACGAGTAGACTAACCGGCCATGCAGCGCACAATGTCAGGAAAGTCAGCCTCGCAGTGCTCGGGATCCTGGCCCGTGTTACCATCGAGGATGCTCTGGATGTTGCAGAAGCCGAAGCAGGACGCGCTCACGTTGCTCCTGGCGCAGCACTCGGTGTAGTTGTGGTTTCGTACTCCGACGGCAACACCCACCTCCTCGGATCCTCCCTCGGGATTTAACAGCTCTGTCGCATTGTCAGGTGGTGCCAACGTTCTAGACAGCACTGGGTAAAAAAATAAACATTGGCAACACACACTTGTGAAAAGTGCAGTTAGAAAGTTATTACTCAACTAAATAAATGTTGAGTGATATTAGCAGCAAGTAAGACATAACTAATAAAGAAGAAAAGAGGCAGATTTACATAGATAAATGACATATCTGTGTCTAATTGATTGGAAAGAAATCATTTTCAAAAGGAGAGAGACTATGAAATTTGTTTACAGTACATAGGAGAAAAGGATGGTGAGAGGACTAAGACTTCAGAGGAGTTTTAGATTATATATGATGATGCCAAAGTAATTTTATCTCCTACCAGTTTATTCTACAATTTGTATCATCTATATAATGAATTGACCCCAAAAATACATGTTTATTTAAAGTGCACACCTTCTACTAAGATTAAAAATTTTAAGAGAAAAGTATTTAATAGATAAGAGAATAAAACTCACAAAGAAAACTAAAGAAACTTTTAATATTTGTACTACTGTTCATAAAATAATATTTGATGACTATTATGATTTATTTTATGAACTATAAACTTACTTTTATTAATGGACGGGAAACATTGCCTTTTACAATTCCTCTTTAATGAGCAACCAAGACAAAGGTTAACACTTGGGTGAGGTATTACCTATAGACTAGAGTGGGAAAATAACTAATTACCACTGAGCTTGTGGAATGAACGGACGATGGGGTTGCTGTTGACTTCACAGACATAGATGCCAGAGTCTGAGAGCTTGGCCTGCTTGATGACCAAGACCCACACGTCACCACCTGCAAATAAAACAAAAATAATATAGTAAAACAACTCTAACTTTTATTTTGCATTCACAATGTTGTCACAGAACTAAGGCTACAAACAACTAAATAAGTGCCAATTATAAGATGCCATGCCATGTCATACAAGCAGCTGACCCTGAAGTACATTTTCCATAGACTGAAGGATTATTTAGACCATTAAAATAAAATAGAAAATTATGCTGCACCTTGACTGCAGAAAGCATGGTTATTTCTAACTATAAAGCCAATATGGTGTCATGTCTTACCAAGTGGCTCTTTCTTTCTTTCCCAAAGCAGACTGGATCTAGTTTTACTAACTTTATAACAATTTAAAGGAAAATTAGAATGGAAGATTTTGTTAAATGAGTTTCACCAACGTTATGCGATCCCTGTATTTGCAGTAGTTAAGTACATCATTTGAAGACTGACACTTGTTACAAGCCATTACTAACAAACCTTACGTATTGGAGGAAAAAACAATTGTACACCCTGAATGCAAAGTTTTCATGAAATCCCTAGGTTTGATCAGGCACACCATTTAATAAACGAAAACTTGATTTTCATTTTAAATTCATTCAATTATGCTGGAGATTTCAGCATATGCCATAGCCATATACAAATTTAAAGACACAAATTATTCAAAACATTAGAAATCTTTTAATGAAATTTTTTTGGTTATTAAATTGTGTGACTGATAAAACCTAGTAATTTCACTGTTATCATATGAATTTTAAAAAATTGTGTTTTTAAACTTGCAGATGACTATAGCTCCTGCATAATTGATTAAATTTGAAATCAAAATTATTATACAGAAGTAGTTTTCATTTGCTGGACACTGTTTATCCCATGCAGCTTTAATTCACTACTCTAAGAATCTGCTAAAGTTATTGTGTCACTTTTTTCAGAAACGTTCTTCACCTATTCATATATGTTTGCTACACCAAATTGGGTTTAAATGTGTTTTGTTCATACTTTTTTAATGGAAAAGATTGCTGTGTCATAAGTCTTCATCTATCTGATGTTAGAGGGAGAAGAGCTATGTGTGTGATGGATGCTAGAACAGTTTTAATACTTGACACGAGTGATGAAGTAATTCTTTAAAAAAGAAAATAGGGTCCTCTAACTAAGTTGGGAATAACCGGATATTATGAAAGAGCTGTTTTTTTGAAACGGAAGTACTTAGTCACATAATTCATTCTCTCTCTTTTTCTTCCTCTGCCTCTATCTATCTACCCCCCCCCCCCCATCTTTTTCATATTCAAATATTGTTAATTTCTGTCAGAGGCGAGCCAGCAAATTACAAATAACCAATTTCCGTCACCTCCTCCGAGGGGAACAACGGCTGCGTTCGTCGTCGTGTCAAAATGTAATGTTCAGTCTGTCTGCCTGCATGATGATGATGTGCTTTTAATCTGTTTCCGGCTCGTTACTGACTGCCCATTTGTGAAATAAAATATCGTGTTAAACTGAAACTGACCTACAGCCTAGGTTTATTTACCATGAGGTCGTATCCTGTAAAACCTGCATTTTAAAGATGTGAAATAACCCATCAATATACTGTAATTATTCCCAACTGACGTCAACATATATTCTTCCTACTGTATCGGAAAACAAGTTTCCTGTACATGCTGAAGACTAAAAAAAGGTCTCTAGTTACAAATGCAGAAGAATTTCATGCATTTAAATTATAAAAAAAATCACAGCCCTTACCCGGGGTAACTTAGAAAAAAAATAAAAAGCAGGACAGATAAAGGAAGGAGTAATCTCTACCGTATTAAATGAAATTCTCAACTTAGGCAGTGAGAGAAGGCGCAAGGAAAAGGCAACATGGCACCATGAAGCTCTTCCCCGCCCGCCATGTTAAAGTACAGCTAACTAACTATGATGTGTGAGTGACACTTGCCTGAAATGGACAGCTCCTCCGGTGACACTGTAGGGGAAAAACAGAAAGAAAACACACATGAGTTAATGCTCTGATAATTCTCAACTGGTATAGGAAAAAAAAGAGGGTCGACACGACCGTAACAACCCCTCACCCCCGCTTCACACCTTTCTTTTTTCACACAATCACTCATCCACCAAGTGACACTGGAGAAATTTTAGTAAATGTTCCCCACACAGCCACAAATATTTTCTTAGAGTGTAGAAATATGAACTTCTTTTTATTTCAAGAAAAAAATAGCCTGAAATCTAATATTAACCAAAATCAAGTCAATATAAAAAAAAGACCAGACTAAAACAGTGTCCATATACTTGTAAATCAGATCCCTTCACAATTAAAGAAAACAACAACAGAAAGGAAAAGTTGACTCAAAACCCGTAATAATCGGACAAACTAGTACCTAAGAAAACACCTCAAAGCGAAACTTTCCTCTCGTCCTCCATTATTAAATTTATTCCACCACAAGATTTTTTTAAAAGGTCTCAAATATTCATCTGTTTCAGATCTACTGGTTCCTCCTTTGGTGAAGAACACCACAAGGACTCTCTTAACACCTTCCTTTGTGGTAGTCAGTCTGAAGACTGGGCTGAAGCAACCCTCCATGCTAATCTATCTTGCGCAAGCCTCTTCATTTCCGCATAACTAGCACATCTTCACGATCTGCTAAGTGGATCTCATCCTTGGCCTCCCTCTTCTTTTCAATTTATTCTAATTTTACAAGATCCTCATACCTTAAAATGTGGCCTATTAATCTGCCGCTTCAAAGAACCTCAAAATTCCTCGCCCTTCCCCTATTCTATTTTGAGCCTCCTGGTTAGTTACCCTATTCACCCATCTCATTCTCTTATAACACCACATTTCAAAGGCTTCTATTCTTTTTCGCACCCATATAATGCCACACTCCATACCAACATTTTTAGTAATGATTTCCTAACATTCATACTTACATTAGCCGTAAGTAAATTCCTCTTCCTTGCCTGTGCTATCCTACTCTAGCTATTATATTGCCCAAGTAGCAGAATTCCTTAACTTCCTTAAAATAATCCTTTCCCAATCTAACAGCCTTTGTTATTCCACTGTTTCCCATACTACACTCCACCACATTTGTTTTCCCTCTATTAATCCTCATATTGAACTCTTTATTATTATGGTTTCCAAGTTCAAGTGAAATTTTAAACAAAAATTTACTTTAAAATAGACATATTTTCCCAAGTAAAAATATTTTTGCCACATCTCCGTAGTTCGTCTGATATCTAACTGAGGGAAAGATCCTTCGCCTGTGAAATGTAAATACTGCATAGAATTTAAATAGT
This sequence comes from Eucriotettix oculatus, assembly GCA_034510155.1. Classification (NCBI taxonomy): domain Eukaryota; kingdom Metazoa; phylum Arthropoda; class Insecta; order Orthoptera; family Tetrigidae; genus Eucriotettix; species Eucriotettix oculatus. The sequence goes on from CM067379.1 coordinate 12,599,833, forward strand.
ACAAAATTTTTTATTTGTAATTATTTTAATTTTATTTCCTACTTTTCGTTATAGGAGTATAATTTTTATTATTCACTCAAGCCTTGCATAGTTTCAAATATTTTGAAAAATAAAATTCAAAAATAAAATTTGGAAAACATTCCCTTCTTCAAATAAATCAGTAATCTCACTATTGGTTCTAAATAAGTAAAAAGATTTCATAAATTTTTATTGAATATATTTACCATTTTACCTCCGTAATATTTTACCCGAGAAGCTGCCATCATATTGTTATGCAATTAGCGTTTAAACAGTAACACAACCGGAGATCCCATCATATTGTTATGAATTCAGCGTTGCCACAGTTAAGCTGTTCCAGTCATGATTGTGTTTGTCCAACATCGAGCCATTCCTGGATCTCTATCCTCGGTAACAGGGAGGCCTATTTTCTCATAAGGCTTACGTCCAAAGTTCGAAATTTGGATTAGAGCTCGTAGTTTGACTTGGGGAACGGATTTGAAGAAAATTCTTCCTCTTTTCCCTCTCCACCGCGCGCAAGAGCTTTGTTCAACTTTGTCGTGTTGGTCGGAGGCTGAACAAGCAACCCCCAACCCCCCTTTGGTCGAGTTTGTCGAGCGCATTATCGTCGCCCGATCTCCGGGGCTGGAAGTTGTCGCAGTTTACTCTGACTGGGGCATTTGAACAGAAGGCTAATCCGCTTGCACACGCGACGCCGACGCCGACGCCACCGCCGCCGCTGCTGCTGCTGCGCAAATTACCCACGGAACCCCATCTGCATAAACTAGGAGGCGCTGGCGGTGGATTCGGAAAATTTCATTCCTCGTCGTCTTGGCGGGCGGCGACGATTTCATCCACGACTCCGGGGAAAGGAAATCACTTTCCCTTCGGCTGCTCCTCCACAAGGGAATTTCAATTGCGCGCACTAACAGACACGAAGAAATCCCTCCTACACCCACCCCCACAAAAATGCCGACGCTATGAGAGAAGATTCCCCTTCCTTGTCCCGTGTAGCTTGAGGTATTGCCTCGGCGAGAAAATTAACTTCGTTTCACTGTAAAACGAGCCGAGATCTGCAGCAGCTCCATCTCGTGAGGACCGGGAATTACCATCGTTAGCAGAACATTTATCCAACAAAACTCTTTTCGCCGGATAATAACGCACAGGTGAGACGAACTTTGTACGCAGACTACGAGTCAGGGATTCCCCCCCTCCCTTCTATCTATATAGATACTTAAAGGGCTTGCATTGGTATATGTTAAACACGTTCATTTTATGTCTTCTAAATATTAAATTGACTTGAGTTTATTATCATAGAATTCGTTAAAAGAAGTTAATAGTTTTAATAACCTGAAATTTGAATAAAAAATTCTTGAGTTTCCACCCGGATTTATTCAGAATATACACCGGGAAAAAAACCCTTCGATCTTTAATAACCTGAAATTTGACCTTCACCACTTTGAAACCATACATTTGTTGTTGTTGTTGCTGTGCTATTCAGTCCTAAGACTGGTCTGGTACAATCCCTCCCACGCAAACCTATCTAGCGCAAGCCTTTTCATTTCCCTACCTCTTCTGTTCTGCAGCTAATTTTACAAGATCCTCATGTCTTAAAACTTGGCCTATTAATCTACGCCTTCTCTTCTTGGTCAACGTCCTCCATACTATTCTCTCTTGCAACTTCCTCGTTACTCTACTCCACTCCATCTGATTCTCCCCACATTTCAAAGGTTTCTTCTATTCTTTTCCTTTCTTGCAACTCCTACCTACCGTCCACGTTTCGCACCGACATTTTTAGCAATGGTTTCCTAATATTCACACTTATATTAGCCGTAAGTAAGTTCCTCTTCCTCTGCCTGTGTTACCCTATCCAGTTATTACGCTGCCCAAGAATCAGAATTCCTTAACTTCCTTCCAAATATGCCTTAACAATCTAACGGCCTTTATTATTTAAATTTTTCCGAAACTACACTCCATTACCTTGGTTTTCTTTCTCTCTATCAATCCTCATGTTCTACTCTTCCTGCAGGATCACTTTTATACCATTTATTATGGTTTCCAAATGTTCTTCTGACTACCCTAATACTACAATATCATCGGCAAAGCGTAGGGATTTTATTTCTTCACCTTCCAGTTTGACTCCTTTTCCATATGTCGTTTTAAATACCTTCGTCGCCTGTTCTGTATATAAGTCAAACTGTATGGGAGACAGACTGCATCCTTGTCTTACTGTTTTTTTTTGATTTATACTTTTATACATGCGTGGAATATTAAATATGATTGAAATTATTTAAAAGAATTATTTAATACGTCAAGAAACAAAATTAAAAGGTTTTATTTCTAATATTTACTCAGGTAAAGACGTCAGCAGTTTTTATGTTGCTTAAGGTTTCATTGATGGACTGCCATATACTCGGTTTATACTGGATTTTATAGGCTTCCTCTAGTGACGACTTGACCGAACCCTGGACTGCGATTGGTTCCCTTCCACGCTACATGGAAATTCACATAGAGGGCTGTGGACCAGACACTGTATCCAGGGAACCTTGGGAGATATTCAGTCTAAGATTGAGCTTCTTTCTGGAGACAACGGTTGGCTCTTGGGGCCTTACAGTCCAGTAATCTTCTTTTAATTTTATATTAAGCTTTTTTAAAAATCTCTAGTAGTTATTATTTATATACAGGTCCCGGGTCGAATACCAAGATAAGAGGAACCCACGTTATCGATTGTTTCCTATCTCGTTTTTCCTCCTCTCCCACATGTCTAACTACAAAAAGCTGCCAACAGCTACGGACATTTATTTAAATGGCGCGAAAGTCAAATAAATATACCGCTCTTTCACAAACATTTTAGCAGACTTATGGAACAACCCTCGAACACACATATGGAAAAGGAGTCAAACTGGAAGGTGAAGAAATAAAATCCCTACGCTTTGCCGATGATATTGTAGTATTAGGGTAGTCAGAAGAAGACTACTTGGAAACCATAATAAATGGTATAAAAGTGGTCCTGCAGGAAGAGTACAACATGAGGATTGATAGAGAGAAAACCAAGGTAATGGAGTGTAGTTTCGGAAAAATTTAAATAATAAAGGCTGTTAGATTTTTTAAAGACATATTTGGAAGGAAATTAAGGAATTCTGATTCTTGGGCAGCGTAATAACTGGATAGGATAACACAGGCAGAGGAAGAAGAGGAATTTACTTACGACTAATATAAGTGTGAATATTAGGAAACCATTGCTAAAAATGTTGGTGCGAAACGTGGACGGTAGGTAGGAGTTGCAAGAAAGGAAAAGAATAGAAGAAACCTTTGAAATGTGGGGAGAATGAGATGGAGTAGAGTAGAGTAACGAGGAAGTTGTAAGAGAGAATAGTATGGAGGACGTTGACCAAGAGAACTTCACCTACCTAGATACTCTTTCAACCATCTATATTATAAAAAAAAGGACGTTTGATTGTATGTATATTCGGTATAGTGACTTAGAGGGGTGGAATAAAATGGCACAGATAGCATTAAAGACCCGGGGGCGAACACTGTGGGGGTGAGAAACTTGTCGCGCAAGGGTGGAAGGAATTTCAGCCTGTGACGTCCCAGTATAAGGTATTCAAACTTTACGGTAATACAATTTTGAGGACTGAAATCAATCATTAGGAAAGTTAAGAACCTCATTTATCGGTCCCGATATTTGTTACTTATCCAATTTTTACAAGACTATTGTTTTCAACTTTTCCGTTATCCAGTGCTTCGACATTTTAACGTAGATGCTTCCACGTAATCTCTATGGGAAGTATCTTGCTCCCTTAAAAAATGGTCAAAAAATAATTGTACGTGAAGTGATTGCGTCCGTCTGTCAACTATAAGGTGGGAAGTGTTATGGTGGTCTACTCACCGCCGTCGTGGAGGACGTCGAAGCGCTTGTCTGCCGTGACTCGGGATTCCCCCGCCGTGAGGACGCGGCGACTGTGGCGCTCCTTGTCCTCCTTCTTCCACATGACCGTGTTGTCGCCCACGTCGCGCACCACGCACGTCACCAGGGCGTCGTCGCCCTCGTACACGTGCACGGGGTGCGTCAGGCTGTCTCTGATGCTCGGCAGGCCTGAAACAAATACAGTACACGGTAATATATAAAAATGTAAAAATTTGTGATGTCACGCGTATAAATATCGTCATATAATTTGTTTCATTTACATAAATTAATTCGCAAGGTTCCCTTCCGGGGTAAACCCGGAGAGACAAACAGTCATACAACTTGACTCGTGACAGGCGCAAGCTTTTAACTTTTTTTTTATTCACTAATTACACTAATTAGCCTGTTTTCTTGAGTATCTATAACAGGCCTTATTTTAATTTCTTACAATGTTTGTCTTACAGATTTATTCTATTTTATTTTATAAATAATTATTTTCTTAAACAATAATAAAACTAATAAACTAAAAACAGAAGGGTATACAGAAACACAATCATTTCATTGCATAGTTTGTTTGAATATTATCAATTAATTTGAAGTTTTCTGCAAAAACTGAAAGAAGGTGTCTTTTGTAAGACAGTAAAGGACGCGAGTGAGAGAGCTTCTAATTCCGTGAACTGCTATTCAAACATCACGGAACGTCCAATCTAAATTTGATCGTAAAGTACACTTACGGGAGAAGGGGAGAGAAAATATAAAGACACATTAAATGGAGAGAAGAGAAGTGACGGGGAGACCGAAAGGAAGATTGATCGAGACCGCAAAAGTAAATTAAAACCCAGATTGGAAAATTTTTTTCTTCCCTTTCTTAAAAGTACTTGAAGAAGGACTTCGCCGGGGGGAAAATATGTACGCAATAAATCACCCCCGCCGCCATAGGGGAGGGAGGAGACGCGTTAATCTACGTCGCACTTGGGCCGAAATTTAAATCAAAACTTATTCATTTTTGGGGTGAAAGAAAAATTTACTCCCATCGAAACACGAGGGGGCCGGAGGGGGGGGAAACTTTGTCGGAGACTTTCATCAGGTTCTAGAGGTGCAGTTCCGAAAATTCGTAATGGATTTGGAATGCAGTTTTACCAATTTCTGAAAGAAAAAAACAGTATCACTCGTCAGGAAACCTGCAACTACTCGTTGGCTCTACAGCTCTTGCTTAGCGTATTCCATCCTTCGCCCCTCTCTTCTGTTCTTATTGCACACACTTCCCTGTAACGTAAATTTTACAAGAATCTCGTGTCTTAAAACGTGGCCTATTTAATCTATCCCTTCTCTTAGTCAACGTCCTCCATATCGTTTGTGATTCTATCCACCCATCTGATTAGCAGCATTCGCACCACATTTCAAAGGCTCCTATTATTTTGCTTTCCCCCAACTCTTATCGTCCACGTTTCGCACCCATATAACACCGCAACCCCATACGAGTATTTTTAGTAACGATTTCCTAATATTCACACTTATATCACATGTAAAGAAATTCTTCTTTTTTTTTTTGCCAAAGCCTTCTTCGCCTGTGCTATCCTACTCTTCATGTCTACTATACTTCTACCATCCCTAGTTATTACGCTTCTCAAGTAGCAGAATTCCTTAATTTCCGTCAAAATATCCCTTCCCAATCTAACAGCCTTTGTTATTCCACTGTTTCCCAAACTACACTCCATTACCTTGGTTTTACCTCTATTAATCCTCATATGGAACTCTTTCTCCAGGACCACGTTCATGCCGTTTATTATGGTTTCCAAGTCTTCTTCTGACTCCCCTAATTCTACAATATCGTCAGCAAAGCGGTAAGAGAATTGTCAGTTTTACAGTATTTATTTGTATCATTTTTTATGTAAATATATGTGTAGTGTTAATAAAGGGAGAATTGTCGGCTTAAAGTTTGAAAATAGCAACGTTGTAATATTGATGTAAATTTGTTTTTTGTATCGAGTAATTTATTTTCTTTTTGAACTTAAAAAAGCTCATTATGAATATATTAATATTGCCTTAAAGTAATTAATCAGCCCTCTATTCACTTGAACCTTCTCTAGTGCTACATAAAAAATAAATGTGGGTATTGCGTCATCCTGCCCTCAGTAACTGGTGAACTGAAAATTCTCCTTCTATCTTCACCTTGAATTTTGTATTTTTCAATCACAACATCCTAACACTAGCACAATCTTTTTCGCAGACGACATGAGAGCCATCTCCTATGAAACCTCACCTCCGATTTCCAACCACTCCAATCAGCGCTCAATAACCTAGAGCAATGGTCCAAACAATGGCGAATCAGTATCAACCCCACCACCAAATCAATAACCATCCCATTCACTCTAACAAAAAACCCTCCTCCCCAAATTCATCTCTATCTAAACAATTCATTAATCCCTACAAAAACGGAAACCACCCACGTACCTCGGAATCATGTTTGACTCAAAACTATCCTGGAAACCTCACATTAATTTTCTCCTCTCCAAAATAAACCAAAAATTCAGAACTCTATATCCCCCCCTCCTAAACAGAAAATCCATCCCCTGTCTCCACCAGCAGCACAAAACGCCTCATATACCTCTCCATAATACAACCCACCTGGTCCTATGCCTCCTCCATATGGGGAACAACAGCCAAAACCCATTCAACCAAAATTCAAACCAAACAAAACACAATACTACGCACCATCACAAACTCTCCCTGGCTGGTACCTAAGAAATTCCGTCATCCTCCATAAAAACATCAAAATTCCCAATGTTAACTCAGTAATCTCCAAATCCATAACAAACCTAATCAAAAGCGCACTCAACCACCCAAACCCCCCACGATCCATGACAATCCTCCTCCACATACCTCCTCCACGCTCCCCTAGCCTCAAAAGAAAACTTCCGATTGACCTCATCCTTCCTTCCCCCTGATCATCACCCTAACCCACTCTACCATCATGTCCACATCCTCATTAATCCTCCATAAATCAGTTCTCTACCTGTCAATCCTCACCCACCTAAGTCGTATGCCACCCCTCAGGTACTCGCAAAAATAAATAAACATAACCAATTCTCCTAAAGTAGGTTAATTAAATGAATTAACCTATCTTCACGTTATCATGTTAATTATATACCTTTTTTAATATTGTATATACTGTATCGTTATCGTCCTAACTGATAATCTGTACGATAAAAGTTTTCCTTTTTTTAAAAAAAATATATTTTTCAAGGTCATGTTTACCAATCTTATGATCTTCGGTGGTATAAGAGGCTACTGTATAGCTCCGTACAGTTTTCCTCGGTCGATGCTGTCAGGAAAACCATTCACCGATGTTGATAAATAAATAAATAACGAGACTGAAGTAATATGCGATATTCTTTTGCCTCGGGTGCATTGTAGCGTAGTGTAGTGTGGTGTAGTGTGACGGGATGCTGTTGTTTTATGTCGTCCACCGACGCGAGTAAATGAAGGAACTCGAATGCGCTGTCCGACGGCCGCTATTAATCACAGGTCAGCCAGAATACACACACACACTCACACGTGTATATATATGTATGTATTCCGCGGGGCAATTCGCGAGCTTTTCATTACCCTACCAAAGTCCACGGAAATAAATATCTCCCCCTCTACCACAAGAATGCAAACTCCGGCTCAGCCCCTCTTTTAATATGTGTCCCCCGCCCTAAGACCTCAGGATATTACCTCCATCCTCCCTCAGACGCTCTAGTTATTGTCGCGGGTATTGTACCCTACTACACAACCACAGGGTCAGCCTCCCAACTGTAATGCTCCTTTTCCTTACAATTAAAAGTTAATTATTACTATTGTAGCGCAGTAGAACCCGCGTCCAAATTTTATTATGATTTACGGGAACTTAAATACCAAATATTCCGGAATGACAAAGTTGCTTGTCAGGAAGAAGGGGTTTTTCCGCGCGTCGTCTCGGCGGCTCGGAAAAACAACAAAGGGACTGCGACTGATACCTGGACCATAAAGCTCGGACATCCCGTCGCCGGTTTCGGAATGTCTTAATCTGCCTGGGAATTTGGTGACCGGGTGGCGTGTGTTCCCCAAATGAAACAAGGGATATGATTGGAGGATATCCATCCCTGCCACCTTAGTGATAGGTGTCGGATAAGTGGGGGGACAAGGCTTTAAAGAGGCTGGCGGAGACAATTTTAGGGAGATTGGAGAGATTTTTGCAGTGGATGGCGAGAGGATATTGAAGGAGAGTGGTGGAGAAAGAGATTGCTGGTGATACAAGGTGGTGGTGAAAGGAGATGGCAGCAGAGTGGTGGAGAGAGGAGATTGGTGGTGAGGTGGACCATGCTTTGATCAGTCCAGGAAGCAGGGAAGAAAGGTCTTAGCAACAAGGGAAGGAAGACTTCGTGTTATTGTCGACCGGCCGCTTCAAGTTCCACAACACGGAAATTACAGCGAGACGCCTATGAAGACAACTCAGGTTCGTCAACGAACTGATCTGCTACACGTGATCACCCAAACCATTAATACCCTGAGATTATAATTAATAAATATATATATTTAAACTCAATTATTAAATTCATTAAATAATATCCCCCCTCCCTCATTTACACTATGTTGTTGTTGATGTGGTATTCAATCCTAAGACTGATCTGATGCAAACCTCCATGATAACATAGCCTTTACATTTCCACACAGCTCACTCGTCCAACATCCTCCCTTACACCGCTTAGCGTATTCCATCCTTTTCGTCCCTCCTCTGCGGCCTATTAATCTATCCATTCTCTTCGAAAATCTCCTCCAAATTGTGTTCTCTCTTCCCCCTATTCTCCTTACAACTTCCTGGTTAGTTACCCTATCCACCCATCACATTTCGAAAGCTTCTATTTATTTTCCTTCCTGCAACTCCTATCGTCCATGTTCCGCACCCATATAACCAACCATACCAACATTTTTAGCAATGACTTCGTAATATTCAAACTGATATTAGAGAAACATAAATTTCACTAATTACAGTAATAGCCTGTTTTCTTGAGTATCTATAACAGGCCTTATTTTCATTTCTTACAATTTTTGTGTTACAGATTTATTCCATTTTATCTTATAAATATTTATTTTTTTAACAATAATAAAACTAATAAACTAAAACTAAAGACAGAAGGGTATACGGTGAAGGGTGAAGGGGAGTAGGAGGATTGGAGGGAAAGTGCTGTGAGATCACATTTGAGTGACTGCAAAATTTGTAAATTGCCAAGTTTTGTTTATACCGACCGACCTACACCGTTATTAGATACTCTTGCTGTCCGGTGAGTTTAGTAAGCAGCCGGCCCAAAATTTAATGATCTTTGAAAATTAATGCTTTATTTTATTTTAATTCAAATTGTTCAAATTTAAGCTAATAAAGTTGCTTCCTTTTCTTTATTGACATTTCAGTTTTTTTTATCGTTAATAATTAAGCACCACAGTCACTACAAAATGAATTCGAATATGCACTTATATTATTCAAAATGACCGCTTCCCTTCACACGTTTTTTTTAGATCTGTCCTGAATTTATTTTCCTGAAGAGTGAGTTTCCCTCAAACACTCCCCTAAATTCTTCCAGTCGTTGATGGTCCTATTTAGGAATGAGAATTTACCAACAGTCTTGAAGAAGGATGAAAGCCACTCTGTTTAAGGACACGACGCGACTCGACGGTTTTCTCATATTTTTTCCCGACCGCGTCAAAGACACTATTAAGAGGTTTGCACAGTGTTGCGACTTTTAATGGCTGATGGGTTGGTTGGTTGGTCGGTCAGGAATGCAATAACGCAGAGCGGCGAGGGAAGAAATTAAAAAAAGAAATAGCAAAATCCGAAACAAGGGAAAGTGGACGACGACGTTTTATGCTCCTTGGTGCTGCAGCGAATCGTATAACGGAAGAGAGGCCGAGGGAGACGAGACAGTGACGCCAACATGACGGGGCTTTATGATGGAGGCGTCAGCTTGGTCTCTAGATGGAAACACATGGACCGACAAGCACCTCCCCTCTCCTCCCCCACCACCTCTATATGACGTCACAATTCACATAAACTGAACCGAAAACGGCAGGTGCAAAAAAATCAAACAAATGGAAAAATTAATCCGTTGAAAATGAAATCAGCATTTATGGAAAGTTAAATAAAATCTCCACGCGTCTCGTGTGACCCCTGCACATTATATTATGCAATAATAAAAGAAAAGAAAAGGAAATGACTTCAGATGCGTTCCATTTCCTAGATTCACACAAGTCGATTGATTTTTTTCGCGTGGAGTCAGTGAGGACCGTGGGAGAGAGAGAGTTTTCACGGGAAAATATCTGATACAGAAAATGGTTGAACGCTAAGAAGAATGGCTTCAGACTTTCTCTGTACACTGAAGATAATATAAAACCAATCATCAAGACGGACATTTGTTAATAACAAAATTTGTCTTTCCTAAAATTGTCTAATGATACAGCAAATTTTCTTATTTATCTTGAAATTTATTCCCGGGAATTGTCTTTCCATTACGTACCGCATTAATTTTTATTTTCTTTCTTAACTTACAGATACATTAACTGTAGTTACACACACACACACACACTATCTTATGTAGTAATTTTCTCCCTCACGAGTTTTTTTTATTTTGCAAACTTTTCCCCTGATTTTCTTATTTTCTTATTTATCTTGAAATTTATTCCCGGGAATTGCGTTTCCATTACGTACGGCATTAATTTTTATTTTCTTTCTTAACTTACAGATACATTAACTGTAGTTACACACACACACACACACACTATCTTATGTAGTAATTTTCTCCCTCACGAGTTTTTTTATTTTGAAAACTTTTCCCCTGATTTTCTTATTTATCTTGAAATTTATTCCCGGGAATTGTCTTTCCATTACGTACGGCATTAATTTTTATTTTTTCTTAACTTACAGATACATTAACTGTAGTTACACACACACACACACACTATCTTATGTAGTAATTTTCTCCCTCACGAGTTTTTTTTTATTTTGGAAACATATCCCCTGATTTACGAACTAGATTCTTCCACTGTTTTCGTCATCCATATTAAGATTGAAATACAACTATGATAACTACAAATGTAAATATCAAAATCACACAGAAAATAATCCAACAAAGAGAAGGATAACGGAAGGAATGTATATATTTTAAAAAGTTCTAATTTTACTACGAATAAGACGAATGAATTAGAGACAACATAAGGACTATATTGAAAGGGATAAATATTAGGAATATACACAAATAATAAAAAATAAATAAACTAATGATGTGACTTAAAAAAGAAGAGGAGGGAAAAAGACAAAATCACCAAGAAAATAATCCCACAAAGAGAAGGATACGGAAAGGAATGTATATATTTTTAAAAAAAATTGGATTTTACTACGAATAAACGAATGTTGTAGAGATAATATAAGGACTATAACTAAATGGAATAAATATTATGAATATAAATACATAATAAAAAAAATAAAACTAATGATGTGACTTTAAAAGAAGAGGAGGGAAAAATAAGAAGGGTGTGAGACAAAGAATAACTTTTTTAAAATATTGAAAACTAATTGCTTTTCTCCCTTTCTCTTTGCTTGTGATGAGATCATTAATATTGTAGAAAATTAGACATTATTTCTAAATGAAAAAATAAAATAAATATATAAGATAAAATAAAAAAATTATGTAAAATCTAAGAATGTAGAAAACGATAATTATAATTTGATCCTAAACGTAAATAAAATGAGGGGGAATACATAAAATGTTGGTTTATATTAAAAATTCAGAACTATATGAACAATAATGAAAGAAATTTGATAAATAAGAGTAAATAAAGAGGATAAGTACGAATGAACGCACAAAATAAAATTACAGTATGAATTTTATATTTTTATATATGGGATAAATATGGCAATAAAAGCCGAAAGCTCCTAATATCGTGGTTTGATTAAGACTTTGAATACAAAAAAGGGGTTTTTCGTTTTTTGGAACTTGAGGAAATAAAAGAATACAGTCGTTTTAATTCCTGATTAATTAAAGAAGACTATATAAGAACTATATGAAGGGATGAATGGTATGAATATACATAAATAATAATTAAAAATAAAATTAATATTGTGACTTAAGAAGAAAATGAGGGAAAAGTAAGGGGGGGAGACAAATAATTTTTTTAATATTCAAAAACCGCTGTTTTCCTTTCCCTTTGGTTGTGATAATTTGAGATAATTAATATTGCAGAAAATTATAAATTAGATTGTAAAGTATATACATATATGTACATGTTTTGCTCTATTATCTGAAGATGTTATTGAATTGTCCTATTTCTTCTGTAATGAGGTAATTGAAGAAATTAATGAATTAAAATTAATTTACTTAGTTTCCTCTCCACCAAGAAAAACTATAAGTCTATGTAATATTTTAGAACGTGAAAAAACTCTGTTTCTATTCTCCAAGACTCTTTCTCCCAACAATTCTTGGAAATTGTCTGCGATAATGAGGGAAAAAGAAAAATATTGTAAATACTTGAATAATTTATTTTTAATACAATTTGTTGTTTCCAATAGCTATAGGAAGCTAATGACTCTATTTTGCATTAATAAGCCATTAATTATAATAGCAAGTCTACTCGTGGAGCTGAAACGACCTTCTCCTATCGATACTGTTTCCGATGAGATTATTTCGATATTTTCTTAGAATCTGGGGAGATTGTATTTCATCCATGCATGTATTTCATCCCCCCACTCCTCCCCCAATTATTACCCTCCTTTGTCCGTATCTTCTTCCCCTCCTTCCCACAACCCCTCGCGCACACCCTTGCTCTTTTTTTTCTTCCCTTCTTTACACGAGAACCGCGCACGCGAATTAAAAACATTCCTTTGGCCCGTGAATTAAAGGAGCTCTTCTGTTCCTTGCGGCTCTTCATTAAGTCGGCTTTGTTAAAGATTGCGGACGGCTTCATAAATTCCTCGTTCTGCTCCCAGAAACTAATTACATTCCGATGCCTCCGTAAGAAGATTCCTCTCTCCATACAACACTCACACGTATATAACAACACTAAAAAAAAGGTAATGCATAAAAGAGGAATTAACTGCACACTTGAGAATAAAATGTTGCTTACGTGACGAACTGTAATTAGGCTCTCTAATTTAGGAGCAGGAGAAGAAGAGGACCTCTTTTACACTCAGGTAGTAGGATACTGGAGTTTATTGCTCCAAGGAAAAACGGTCACTATTCTATTAATTGTAGATTCAAATTAAAAATATATTATAGGTAAAAGAGACACTCATTCTATCTGTCTTTGACATCCCTCTACTGTAATTTTAAATTTTCAATCCACTGTATTTATTTGTATCTGGAATTCTTTGAAAAAATAGAGACAAAATGTAGCATCCTTAGCTTAATTTTCTTTTTGGACAGCGCGATTAAGTCGTAAACAAACTTCAAATTTTTTTTGAATAGTCAACGTCCCCATTGGTCATCAGAGCCAGTGACGTCACTCGACGTCATCATGCCTCTGCTTCGCATGGCTGCGTCATTTCTAGTACCATTCCAGTTTTTTTTAAAAAAAATATTGAACTACTGTCGTAGGTTGAGGTTTGTAGCTTACTAAATTAAAAAGGACTAAACCAGCCAAATTTAAGAGAGGTACTATTTTAATAAAATAAAAAAATTAAAACAGATTAATAAAATAAAAAATCTTTTCTTTTGGTAAACTTTTCTGTTGCAAATATAAAAATTTTACAAGTCTGATTACAACTTATTTATCTGAAATACTTACAGATAAGTGAAGGAAATTTCTATAAATGTTTTCCTACGTATTGCAGAAAATTACTTAAGTTTATACCAGGAAAGGAAACGGTACGTTGTACACAATTTTTATTTTTAATGTGTTATAATTTTTAATTTATTTTATTAAAAATATTTCTGCATATTTCAGTTATTATTCATTTACAATTCAATGAATTATGATTAATAAGGATTTGTTTCCTTTTTCTCGATTATGAATAAACCATTTGCAATAATTTATTTATCTATTTCAATTAGTATTTTCTATTCTCATCCCACTGTTTTTTTTTAAAAAATAAAGTCTGGAATTCGTTTAGAGAAAATGGAGGCAACAGCGCGTAAACATATTAAAAATTTTTGGACATTAGTAAGAAAACGGCCACGTACGTCCTCGTCCCCATTTCTCGTCATCATAGTCAGTGACGTCATGATGACGTCGAGTGATGTCTTTGGCCCTGATGACGCGAGTACTTTTTATTTATTATTCATTTACATTTCAATAAATTCAGATTAATATAGATTTCTTTCCTACTTAACGATTATGAGTAATGTATTTATCTATTTTAATTTCTATTCACCTTTCCAAATTGAGTATTTTTTTAATGGCAGCTTTATTTTACATTCTGCGAAATATTATGAAAATGCGCACAGTAAATTTTTGAAACGTTTGCAGCGGTAGTACATCTTTAAGTTTTTTTTAATTAATTGATTTAAATCGCCTAAAAAATTCAAAATTTTTATTTGGCCTTATAGGTAAAAATAACACGAAGTCTAAATACATAAAACAGGTGTTTACATGATGATTTAAGCATTTGTTTATTTTTAATTTTGCTCTCCCATTTCAAAAATTATTACGTTTCATTCTTCTATATCTATATAAAAAGAAACGAAACGCATTGCATTTTTTAATCTTATTATTTATAAGCTCTAAATTTAAGAAAAATATATTTCTGACAAATTTAGATGGTGAATTAATTTATAATTAAATGAAAGTTAATTAAGCGTAACTCTGTATACAATACTATTTTATAATCACAGAAGAATCACATTTCTCTATTTAATCAACAAAAATCAGATTTTTGAAATTTCATTGTGTAAAAATAATTTTCCATTTTTAAATCTTATTTTTGTCGGTCAAATGTGTTAGGTACTTATTTTCTCTGCCCATAACCTGAAGGAAGCATAAATATGTACCGGAACGTCCGTTTTAATACCTTCTGTGATTGGTGAGAAAATAATTGACTTTTACAAAATATTTTATCTGACAATTAAATATACAATAAATGAGTTAAATCAGCCTCTTTGTCAGTTTCGTTTAAAAATTAAATATATTAAACATTACGACGTTTCGTTTCTCATTTGAGTTTTCTTCAGGTTAAAAATTTAGCTGTACATGGTCATCAAAATTTTTACCTGAAGAATTCTCAAATGAGAGACGAAACGTTGTAATTTTAAAAAAAACTGACCAAGAGGCTGTTTAGAACTCAATAAATTCTATTATTATTATTATTATATAAACAGGCATTAAAACAAAAGAATATTTTTAAAACCGTCGATTTTGGAAATAATCACAAATTTAATAACAGAAAATGAGGCACGTACCGTGTATCAGGGAAAGGGAAAGTGGTAACATATTCAATAAAAGCCAGAAATTTTAATTATAAGTTGAAATACATATTGATGTTAGAAAGTCGAGCCCCTCTGACCTTATTTAATGGCGGTTGTTTTTATCTGTGGCACTTTCCAGAGGGCGGGAGAAGCCGCCGAGGGGTTGAAATTAGCTTATCGACGTTGTTATTCACGGAGTTGGAAAGCTTTGCAACAGGAAATTACGTGTCACCAAGTCTCACCTCATCCTCGGAAACGAATGCTTCATGCAATGCATTGCAGTAATGCTCACATAAATTACGCTAATTTTTTTTGTCATTCGATGTACAGAAACTGAGACATTCTTATAATTTCAAAAATAAAGTCATACGAAATTACGTATATTAATAATAAAAATTGCTGTTCCATTAGTAAATGACTTCATTAATATGCTACATTGTGAAACTGGACAAACACAGAAAAGTTTTTAAAATAACACAGAAAAAAAACCACTGCGACGTTTCTCTGCCAATAAGTGAATCTTCTCAAGTTGAAAAATTCGTATTAAAATGCAGTACAGAAGAACAGGATGATGACTTTTATGTGAAGCCAAAGACATTATTCATAAAACCATAGATCATACTTAATATATTGGTATCACTTTGTAAACTTTAACTGAACTTACTAACTCTTATGTTAATTATTTTAGAGATTCTTATGTAATTCCCCTGTGATTTAACGTCAAGTATTATGGCGCTGTTACAGTTGAAAATTAACATTATCAGAGATAATATGTGCTGTAAAAGGGAGTTAATTGATATCTGGCGGGAAAACTATTTTTTTAAAACGTATTGACATCATCTTGGGATATTATAAGCTTTGAAAGAGAGTCTGGCGGAAATTAATATATATTTTTAAAATAATTAGTAATATAATCAGAGATACTATGAGCTGTAAAAGGCATGTAATTGATATTTGGTGGAAATAAAATAAAAATTTTAACTTATTAACATCAGAGATAATATGTGCTGCAGAATGCAGTTAATTGATATCTGATAGCGAAACATCAAAAAATAATTTTGGCACATCGCAGTTTAGTTTCTTTGGTATTTTGGTAAAATTGCATCTAAATAAACGTAAGTTTGTCTATAAATCTCATGTTAGCGGCCGTGACAGTCACCAGAGGGACCATAAAGGTTGTAATACTTTTGGAGGAACATCGTGAAACCAACTAATTTTGTTTGAAACGTTATTAGTTAGCCATATAAATAAGAATCCAATTGATAGTTATTATTAATTTTTTTAAATTAGACCCACTGTCAGCTGACCAGACTAAATTCCCAATTTCCCGCTTCAGAAAACAATTTTAAACGTTATCAAGAACCATTATTGGTGAAGCTACGATTAGAAACAAAACTGCAATAAAAAATGGGGGGTTCCATTTAAGTTATTTAACTCCTCCTTCGAGTTTCGTGTCATTAGATGTCCTCCTCCTTTGAGACTTCTTCTTCTTCAATGGCTCTACAGCCCATTGAGGGCCTGGGCCTACCGGGTCGACTGCGGACTGTCAACCCCCCTTTGAGACTAACATTTTTCATTCACACCTTTTTTGATCCGATGTGTTGTTCTCGAGATATTTCAATGTATTCTGATAAACTGAACACCCTGAACATATATATATATTGTGATAAAAAAGGCGGATTTTGTGATGTTGTGGCGCAGTTATGAGGCGCAGTTCGGCCAACAACAATGGCTAGTCGGCTGAAAGATGGTGATTCCCCGCGGGAGAGTCCCGCCGAGCGTGTGTAAAAAATGACGATGGTGAACCCCCGCCGAACGTGTGTAAAAAATGAGGGCGGGGAACCCCGAAATTTTGTGAAATAGGGGAATTCCCGTCGGAAGATTTAAAAGGGGAAGCCGATGGGTGGCTCACCCCCAGAAGGCAGACGAGTGGAGGAGAGGACGGACGTGGTCCGAGCAGATAGACCAGAAGTGAGACGAGAGGAGGAGAGGACGGACGTACGGAGAATTGAGACGAGTGGAGGAAAGGACGGACTTGGTCCGAGCAGATACGGAGAAGTCAGACGAGTGGAGGAGAGGACGGACGTGTCCAGACGTGATCAAATCCTGCAAGACGCCAGAGAGACGCGCAAACATTCGAGAGGTGGATGTTTGTTGGCCCAGTAATTGTGGGTAAGTTATAAAAAAAAATTGTGAAACTTGCTCATTGCTCTGATTAAATAATATTTAATGATTTTTCTTTCTATTTTCAGCTACTGCATACTCCATCCATCTCTCGAGAGACCCAAAATCCCCTGAGATTAAGCCCGTGTATTCACTTTAAATTAATAAATGAAAAATTTTAAAATTGATCATAATTTGTTATATTAATTAATTAATGTTTTATACCCAAAAAAGTATATTACAATATATATATATATATAAAGTAATTCATATTATGTTTTGTGTACATTTTAAGTAAGTTATTTACTTAAAATTGCAATAGTTACTTTAAATAAAAGGTTTATTGATTTTTCCTAAGCACTGTTTCAGAGAACTTTGTTCACGACTGCACTGGGACCAGTGAGTGTCAAATAGCTGGATGGATTTTAAAATCTTTTCAAAATAAAAAGTGTACATTTCCTTATTGTGTCGTGTGTAGTTCCATAGTACGAGGACGATGCAAACGAGAAGTGCGCGGCCATTGCAGAGTAGTAATCACTTACTTAGCGGAGCAGTAGTTTGATGCACCCCACTCAGACCCCTTTATTTTGCAAAATGTTGTAGTTTGTGTGCAGAAGTGAGCATTGTTCCCTGAAGCACACGAGATAAGGCAAGGCAGAGCAGCTTCCACCAGCCTTTGTGTCCCTCGCTACAATGGAAGGGTCACGTCTCCGCTGGCCACTTGGAAAACTCACCACATCGTAATTGTACCCTGTTTTCCCAACATTCAACGTCTGGCTGTTTATCTCTCAAGCAACTTATCAACCTTAAAATAATAACATGCGAATCTGTCAGCCCCCCCCCCCGGTGTGTGTAAGTTGTGACGTCATCAAGAACGAAGCGCAGGGAAATGCGCCATATTTAATTCCTGTAATGTGGCGGCTGTTTATTTTCTGCTGATTCATTACACCCTGCAATTCACAAACTTCAGGTACACGTGGAAGCTTGATGAAAACACACACCAAGAAAGATATATATTTTTAAAAAATCGGTAACTTTGTAGCTTGAGTGATTCTGGGGACAATAACCATTACGTCTAGATGGTGGTTTCTGCCATCGCTATCAAGCGGTAACCACTTGACAACTCAAGCTACAAATCAGGAAAAATCTTCGTTACTTTGTACATTAACATTTTACTCAGAACCGCCCTTTAACATGTCATATTTCTCGAAACTCGACATTTACCGAACAGTTATAGGAACTTCAGGAAACTGTGATGAATAACAATCAAAATGCAAAGACTAACGAAATAATTTCAACAGAGAATTCTTGTGTGTGTGTCTTCTTAAATTTGGTGTTTTTAATAACAGTTCAAAACGAATTTTTTTTCCACGATTGTAACTAAACAAATTTGACATGCGCAAAGACCGAAGAAATAATTTAAAGTTAAACGTAAAAATCGACTCATATAATTATTTTTTTCTTATTAAAAATTTTGTGGATTTCGTTATTTTTTATACTTGTTTTACATAACGATTCTTAATTGGAATGCATTTTTTTTGAAAGGTTTAAATTCAATGTGCTATATATATAATTAAACAATTAATGACATTGTACAGACTTTATTCTATAGTCAAGTAGTTACAGACAGACTACCTTAAGGAGCCATAAAAATATGCCGAAACGTTGTTACTAATTAAATTTATAGAATGAAGTCTGTACAAGGTCATTAATTATTTAATTAATTTTTTCTATTAAAGAATTGGTGGATTTCGTTATTTTTTATAATTGTTTCACATAATGATTCTTAATTGGAATGCAGATAATTATTTTTTCTGAAAGGTTTAAATTCAATGTGCTATATATATAATTAAACAATTAATGACATTGTACAGACTTTATTCTATAGTCAAGTAGTTACGACAGAACCTTAGACCATAAAAATCACTTGACTATTAAATTTATAGATAAGTGCAAGCATAATAAATAATTTTTCATAGATTGTGGTTTCTTACTTGTTTTATAACGTCTGTTTACATGTCAATTAAATTTACATAGTAATTGAGACAGTCTAGTAATCAAGTGTCTATTAATTTATGAATTGACGTATTAAATTTTCTTTTCTATTAAAGAATTGGTGGATTTCGTTATTTTTTATACTTGTTTCACATAATGATTCTTAATTGGAATGCAGATAATTATTTTTTCTGAAAGGTTTAAATTCAATGTGCTATATATATATAATTAAACAATTAATGACATTGTACAGACTTTATTCTATAGTCAAGTAGTTACAGACAGACTACCTTAAGGAGCCATAAAAATATGCCGAAACGTTGTTACTAATTAAATTTATAGAATGGAAGTCTGTACAAGGTCATTAATTATTTAATTAATTTTTTTCTATTAAAGAGCTGCTGGATTTCGTTATTTTTTATACAGTAAATCGTAATTAATTCAGTAAGCTTTTGCACGAGTAGGATTTTTTTTATTAATTTTCGCGTTACGCAACGTGTTCGTATATAAATTGAACGCAGTGGTAAAGTCTCGCGGTATTCAAAAAAAGGGGTGGGGGGGGGGTTTGATACAGTACCCTGGCAACGCCGGACACACAGAAAGTTAATAAACAAATGTTGTTCCGTATTTATTACGGAATTACCTTCCACAAGGTTAATAAATTAATTTTCCCTAAACATTTGAAATAACTTATAATAAATATATAGCTATATATATTAATCAATAGGACGAGAGAATGGAACATCCACAGCCGTTACTTTCCTCACTGATTAATTCAAATCAATTTTGCAGAGGGATGCGCGCATGCAGCATATAAAAGAATTGGATGAATATTTATTTCCCCGATTGGTGGTAGTTGCAGAATACATAAACGGCGATGGCTGCGCTAGTTAAATGTTGTAAATAAAGGGGGGGAGGGAATAATATTTAAATGAGATGATTTAGGAAATTCCCTCTGAATTTCGTGGGTTAGATGTTGAACCTGATTGAGTCCATCTTACAGCACTTCAGTAGCCGAAAATCGTTCGAATGGTCGAGCAGAGGCGTGAGCATTTAATTTATGTAGACGGAGGCCATCAGGGTTGCTGACTGGCCACACGTGTTATTCCACCAATGACAAGTTGGACGGCATGAACCCTTCGGCCTTCCCCCACCCCTAGTCCCACCCTCAGCCCCCTGTGTGGCACTTTCACCGTCCCCTACCTCCCTCGGGCTTATAGAAAGCCATTTCCCTCCCCCCATCGAGTCCGGTAATAAACTTAGCTAACCTCTTTTAAGGGTCCGAGTAGAGTATAGCTGGCTGGCTTGCCCCGGCTGGCTTTATGATTCCATTAATGCCGGCGACATTGCTCGGACTGAAATTAAACGCAGCTCAGAACTTGGTCGGTAACGGAGATAAGGGCTGGCTCACTCCCTCCCTCCCTCTCTCTGCCGAAACAACCCCCCTTGGAAGCTCCACAATACGCTCTTCCCGGCGGCCGGGATTACGTAAATAAAGCGCACGTGGCGTCCGTCCCAACACCCACGCTGCTGATGGAGCAATGCGACGTGGACGCTGGAAAGTTTCCTCATGGCCTCGGAAGTTGTCACGAGTTGCGATCGAGGGACGATCTGATATCGATCGGCGTCCGAGACGGGATTTTGGTCGTCGAAAGCGATTTGCGCCCTTGCGAGGCCGACGACCCCAATGTTTGCAATTATAAATTAGGAAGACTGCCAAGTCTTAACCAGAGAACAAACTTTCCCAAACCATGATAAACCCAAAAAATTTTCCAAAAAAAAAATAACAACGGTTGTTAAAATTATTTACATAGCTGATTTTTCCCTTAAAATAATAAAAAGTTTTTCACAAGGGTAATCCAGCGCGGAGGCAAAACCCCATCCACTTCAACACGCGAGGTGTATAACAGTTCAGAATAGGTAGCAAGTCGCCGTAACAAAGATTCTACTATAACACACCGCTAACTCTGCTAATACAAATACAGTAATAAATAATTAGAGTATAAAAATTAGTAAAAAAGTTTGAACCTACAACAACTACTCGACCAACGCGTCATGGAGGAGATCCGGAAACACGTGGGTGAGGGTCGTAACCCGGGGGGAAAACACCCCGGAGTTGTTTCACAAACAAAATGTATAAATGTGGAAAGGATGATGAGGAGGAGACAAAGAAATTAAGAATTCTCTCCTTCAGTCTCTCAACCATAATATAACTAGTGTAACAGATGATGATCTTGAGGGCGCTGCGGGAGTTTTCTCGCAGGCGCTTCAGCCCAGACTGACTGCGGGGCTTACCTGATAATGTCGGGGATGCCTCGCACTCTCTCTGGGTACTTTTTACCAAAGTTCTCACATGCCGAGACACCTTCACCTATTTTAGGAGGTATATGTACCGGGGTCAAAGACCTTGGGCATATGGCAAGAGCTGTCCGCTGATCCCATTGGATCAGTCGGCCAACTGCCTCCTGAAACTGGTGGAGACACGGAGAAGGGAATGCTGCGTCCCCACAGCAAACTCGTCTCCCGTCATTCGGAAGGGCGTGAGAATAGTAGCCAATGCCCGACCTACCTGATGCAGGTTTTCTAGGGTTTTCCCTGCATCTCTTTAGGTGAAACACCGGGTAGGATCCTTAAACCATAGCCCGGGGGCCCTAGTTAACCCTTGGCTACCTTGCTCTACCTTCCGCATCCCCCCTTTTCAATTTCCTTCCTATGCTATTAAAGGGGAGTTGCCTGTTTCAGGATCACCCTCATGTAGCCTGTTAACCCCAAAAAAAAGATGATGATCTTACATGCTAAAACAAATTTAAATATACGCATATACTTTATTATTGTATTCATACATATTTATATCTATGTAAAAAAAATGTACCAACAAAAGAAAAATATTGTTAAACAGACCTGTTATTGAATCTAGAAAACAGGTCAAGTAAAGTAAATTATTATCAATAACACACCGCTTTGCTGTTTCCTCCTATTTTTACCATCTTGAGGTTGTGGTACGACTGGAATTGAAGGGACACAGTAGAGCAGAGTGAGTGAGTGACTGGTCCTACACGAGAGAGCGCCCTCGAACAACAACAACAACAACAACAATTTCATAATTTGGAATTAATCCACACAATTCCGCCGGAATTAAAGCGTGATCGCATGTAAATGTTAAACACTGTGCCTAAATATTTGACCAGCAGCAGCGCCGTCCACTGCGGATTACATATAATAATTCCTATTAATTTTTGCGTCTATTTGCCGATGAGATTATTGATGATGGAAAATACGGTCGGTGGAACCTCACTATATGTGTAAAAAAAAATTTAGTAAAAGTGTAAATGTCCGAGAACTGGAAAAAATTAGTTTACTTTAGTTCCTGTAATTTTGTCTCCCCACTATTTTTTTTTTAAATTAATTCTGTCCTCGTCACTTTACATCATTCCCTTCTAGCAACTTAATATTTTCATCATATGATACTAAACGCCTCTCTACTCGACATTGTCCCCTTCTCCGTGTCGCTCCCCGTCTTGGTTTGCCTTATTTTAGTTTACTTTTAAATCATCAAATATATATTATCTAATTATTTAACAATACGGTATTTTCCGATAAGCCTTTTCACCATTTCCGCTTTTATACCCTCGTTGTTGCACCAATTTCTTACAAGGTCCAAGTCGAACTGTCTCGCGGTTAACATTAAAAATAAAATAATCAGTAAAGACGATTGTACCATAATTAATCAATAAATTAACCCGTCCCACATAAAGATGTATACCGCAACTAATTTTAGGAAAAAGGGCCGGCCGCGCATGTCGAAACAGAAATTTTAGCTTAAATGTTTCATTTCGATATCTTGGAAGAGTTCAGAAGATGTTTATGTAAATATTTATAAATCCACTGAATTGCCGGGCTAATTTATTGGCTCCCAAAAAGTACGAGTTTGCCCTGAAGCTCGCCGAGTTTACCCCTTCAGAAATAAATTTACCCGTCCCACATTAAGATGCATACTGCAGATAATTTGAGGTAAAAGGGCCACCATTTCATGAGCTCGCTGTAACGTAACGGCGGCAGTTTGTGGAGTTTTACGCGCAGCACAGGGGTGTGAAACGGAATACTGCTTGTGTATCTCATTACAGGCTGAAATTTATGAGCTGAGCAGAGCAGAGGGAGTGTGACAACGCGAGGTGGTACTTTTAAAGTCTTACAAGCAGAAGCAGGAATTCCCACTGTTAACTATCATCCTGGATTTTGAATTCTCTCTAAATCTCTTATGTTCTGCAGCACATGAAGATTTTTACATTATTCGAAAAATGAATATTTTAACGTGTGTTCTTTTCGTGTTTTCGTTGTAATTGGTGGTCAGAGCAGGTATTGTAATTATAGTGTGGTGATTCATGACCCTTACAGTCGGGTAAAGCAAAAATAATTTAGTTTTTGTTATTTAAGTATATAGGACTGAAGACGAGAATGGCTTGGTGGTGGGGCCGAGTAGGCGGGAAAACGTCACCGTCTGCAACAGTGTTGGCTGCAACATTGTTGATGGCCTGGAGGGGAGATTAGATTGGACAGTTGTTGCAGAGAGGCTGCCTGAGAGAGACGCTAGGGAGAGACGAAGCAGTGGTAGAACAAGGCGACATGTATAAAATTTAGTTTCTGCACATTTAAGAAAGGAGATTCATTTGGTGGGAGTACAGAAAATAAAAAGACAACATTTGATGTGAAGGAGAGGCGCTAGAGAATCTTAATATGAAGAAGACGTGACCCAGCAAAGGAACAACCGGCATACGAACAAAAACGAAGAACGACGTCATCAGGCCCTTGTTAACATCCGGTAACGGCAATTTACCTCGGTTTTTCCACACAAACCATTCTCGTCTGATTCGCGAATTTAATTTTCAACTATATCGTTGTTCGTCACCCGCGGCGTTTCCCCGGGAGCAGCCATTTTAGAAGCTGCGTAGAGTATTATTTTTGCTTTTACCGACTGAGCTAATGATTAAATTGATATCGTAAATTTATATGTTTTCCACTATAACTTAATTTGAGTTATATTTCTATTCAAATTAAATACATTATTATTATTATTATTATTGTTCGTTTGATTGTACAACAATATATTTTTGATGGTGTAAACAACGAACACCACAACAGGAACTATGTCCTGAAGGAATTTACCTGTTGATGCTCGGTTGAGTTCGTAACTCGTGTTATATAAGTTGCCTGTATAAGTACACGAAGATGGAGGGAGGGAGGCCTCGGGACGTGAGCGACAGGCGATAGGCTAATGATGGCGGCCGTAAATTAGAGACTCCATAATCCCTCCCCCAACGGCACAAGCAATTTATGAGGGGGATTATCCGGGCCCTTACTCCTTTAACTCGGGCACGTGAATCGCCCTCTGATGAATCCAAACCTTCCTCGACGTCGGCTTTTTTATTTTAATTATTCGCGGGGGGAAGTACCTGTCGTACGGGACCCCCGGG
Organism: Eucriotettix oculatus; assembly: GCA_034510155.1. NCBI lineage: Eukaryota > Metazoa > Arthropoda > Insecta > Orthoptera > Tetrigidae > Eucriotettix > Eucriotettix oculatus. Next base: position 12,624,780 of record CM067379.1, read on the forward strand.
GGTGGGAGGGGGTGAAATTGCAGATAAAAGTTAATCCTTCGAAAATTTTGAGGTGAGTTATAGCCATCGGACTAAGCTGGATCCTTTTTGAAATGCCTCAACGAGGACGGAGTTTTGCTTCTTTTTTTTTGTACCTGTCGGCAAGGTAAGCGGCTCAGATCAAGTTTCCAAACTACGGTACAGCACAGGCAGGAATTAGCAAATATATACCTACTGATGACCGGTACGGAAATGTCGACATCACGAGGAAATAAATCGACGCTGAACTGATTTATAATGACCGGCAACGGAAAAATTCGGAATACAAGACGAGTCTACTACGTTGAGTCTTTGTGTCCATTAGGATCTTACTATAATGATATAATATTAAAAAGCATGAAAATAAAATGAAATATCGAATAATAACGCAAAAATTAAGATATTAGGGCAGTATTTTACGATTCCTGATCAAATGAGGAAAAAACAAAATGGCTACATTTTTGTTGTTCCCATGTTTTCGTGCAAATTATTATTATTTTTTTTGATATAACAGGCTACATGAGAGTGATCCTGAAACAGGCAACTCCCCTTTAATAGCATAGGAAGGGAATTGAAAAGGGGGGATGCGGAAGGTAGAGCAAGGTAGCCTTTCAAGGGTTAACTAGGGCCCCCGGGCTATGGTTTAAGGATCCTACCCGGTGTTTCACCTAAAGAGATGCAGGGAAAACCCTAGAAAACCTGCATCAGGTAGGTCGGGCATTGGGTACTATTCTCACGCCCTTCCCTATGAATGACGGGAGACGAGTCTGCTGTGGGGGGGACGCAGCATTCCCTTCTCCGTGTCTCCACCAGTTTCAGGAGGCAGTTGGCCGTTATCGAAAATAGTATAAATGAGGACGAAACGTCAAATAGAATGCGAGTTAGGTAAAGATCAATTTGCTTTTAGGAAGAATGTAGGGGAAAAGAGAAAAAAATATTGACTTTGCGGTTAATTTTAGGAGACAGGGAAAGAAAAATAAAGGTCAACGTTCATGGCATCTGTAGATTTTAGAAAAAAAAATTAATAATGTGAACTGGAACGCTAAGGACTTGAAGAACACAATAGTGGCGCTGCTGTTTTACTCGGTACAGGATTTTCTTAATCGTACTTCTAGTATTTAAATCAAGGTTCCTGCAAAAATGAGCTGCCAACCTTATAAAATTGCACATCACATATCCTAAAATTTCTACTCAGTTTTTTCTGCTCTTTTGTTTGTTTGTTTCATGTATTGCGCTGCTGGAGCAAGGACAGTTTCCTGGTCCAAGTAGTGGTTTAAAACTCCATTGCGTGTTCCTCAGTGTGTGCTTGTTTGTGTTTCCCAGTGTGTGTGTGTCCGTGTTGTGTTTATATTGACTTTTGTCTATATACACTTTCTTTTACTAATTTATTTTAACTTTATTTATCTTTAATTATTTACTTTATTTTGTTCATTTTTAATTTTTAATGTATGACGTATCCTATTTCCTCAATCGAGGATTAATGGAAACAACAATAAATCTAAATCTAAATGAAATATCGAGAGAGGAGGCTTATACATCAACTCTACAGAAGGCAGACAGCAGTAATTAGAATTGAAGATAAAGGAAAGAAAGCAGAAATCAGGAATGGAGTAAGACAAGGATGCAGTCTGTCACCCTCGCTGATTAACTTACATGTAGAACAGACGATGATGAAAATTAGAAAGGAATAATTACGGGAAAAGGAATAATACTGCAAGGAGAATAAATATAAACATTGCGGTTTGCTGATGGTATTGTAATTATTAGGGGGGTCAGAAGAAGAAGACTTGGAAACCATGACAAATGGCATGAACGTGGTCCTAGAGGAAGAGTACAACATGAGGGTTAATAGAGAGAAAACCAAGGCGATTGAACCAGCGGAATAACATAGAGTGTTAGATTGGGACGTCAATACAATAACTGGTGTAGGAGAGGACAGGAAAGAAGGCTTACGGCTAATATAAGTACAAATATCGGGAAATCATTTTAAAAAAACATGTCCGTATGGAGTGTGGCGATATATGTGTGGGCGTGCGAAACGTGGACGAAAGGAGTTGCAGAAAAAGGAAAAAAAATAGAAGCTTTTGAAATGTGGCGCTATAGAAGAATAAGATGGGTGGATAGGGTAACTTACCAGGAAGTTGTAAGGAGAATAACAGAAGGGAGAACAATATCGAAAACTTGGAAGGGATAGATTATTAGCCCACGTTTTGAGACATGTTTTTTTTTTGAATTTAGCATTAGAGGGAGGTGAACAAAAAATGGAATACACACCAATGAAATTAGGGACGATGTGGTAATTACGTTGAAATGAAAAGGCTTGAACAGGTTAGCATGCATCAGAGTAGTCAAAGGCCTCAATACTACAAGACTGCAGTCAAAGGTTTTGAAACAAAGATATGCAGTAACAGAGATGATACATCATGGATTAAAATGTTATAAATCATTTTTGATATTGATATAATATCTATTAGGCTTAGTTCCTGAAGCTAATCTAGATGTATATTTGGCGATTATCCCATTTGATTGGTGGCGCACATGATTCCGTCAGACGTTTTGTCAATTAATTTTATTTATTTGAAGACTCGGTGCTTATGGCGGCGGGTGTTAACGACGTCAGAGTATTTAGTTCTTCCTCGGATGAGGGGAAGCACTCGCTCGCGTTGACTAAATTTATTGTAATTGCTTTCCGACTAAACCCTCCCTTTTATCCAGGTTTAATGGGAAAACGGCTTAGCCTACCGTAGTCATCGTCCTCCTTTCTATGACGACGCACTTCCTCTACTATCTAAATGCGAAACCAGGAGCAGCAGCAGCCGCCGACATAATTGCTTCACAAACACGGGACGGGATCCGATTCCGGGGAAGCTCTACTGTACACAACACTCTACTCCACTCCACTCCACTTCACTCTACTGGTAGAGACGCCGGCGTCGTAATTGTAGAGGAATACCCGCGGAATTTATCACCTCTTACAAGGATTCAAGATTCCTTAAAAAAAGAAAAAGGAGGATAGTTCTGCGAATAAAAGCTTACGCTTAAGCATCTTGTGGCGTTCACATTACTTACAGTTTAAAATCCCTCATCTCTGCGCAGTTCCCTTATCGATTCCAGAAAGCAGCTCTCTCGTTTACCCTAATCCAACATTATATTCCATGTATAAGTATAAGTATAAAATCATATTCCAGAGATCCTATAGAGAAGCACAAGCTTCAAGGATGTGGAACGAGTCAGAGATTTTACATAGTTAGGTTGCTTTATTAATATTAGAATATACTGTAACTATTCATTAATTTTTAACTTATAATAAGATTTTCTTAAGTTCTATACAGAAGACATACAATTTGTACCTTATATATAAAATTGATAAATATTTTTACATCCTATACTAAAAAATTAGTGTTCTAATAATGTTCTTACATAATTATAAATATCTACCCTATGATACATTCAGCTTCATAAATTCTTCAACAGAGTAGAAGGAGTGGCCTTAGTAAGAACTTAGTTAGTTAGTTCATATTTGAACTTGTTTGGATTTATTTTTAATTGTTTAATGGAGGTGGGAAGTTTATTAAATATGCTAATAGATGGCATTGTAATGTACACCCTTTTGTATTACGGTTAGAGACTTCCCTTCCTTCCTTCCTTCCTTCCTTCCTTCCTTGTGTAAATTGTTTTTACTTCTGGTATCAAAGTCATGTATTTCTGAGTTTAGTGTGAAGAGGTTACTGTTATTAATAACAAATAACATGAGTGATTGGCAAGTGAGTGTCAGTATTCCAGTTTTCTTGAAAAGTCCCCTACAAGATGTTTTTGGTGAGACCTGACATAATAATATTCTAACAGCCTTTTTTTGAAGTGTAAATATTTTATCTTTCCCTGATGCATTGCCCCAGAATATTATACCTCTTAAAAATCCTTAATAGTGTGTTCCAGTTCACATTATCTAACGCTTTTTATAAATATACAAATGCCATAAATATAGACGTATGTTTTCATATCCTGTGTTCTAAATTTATACGCTTTTTTTGTCATACATTCTTCCTAAAAAACATGATCTTCTCCTAACTCACATTCTATTTGGAGCTCCATTCTTCGATAAACTATTGAGGATTAATATTTATCATGCATGGCATACTGTCCATACAGTATGGGAAAACATGTGAGAGGCGACGTCGTGAACTGGTTTTGATGAAATATTTGTACGGTGTTGCACAACCAAAAAAAGCTGCTCATTACCCAGACGAAATAATAATAATAATAATAAATAATCAAAGTTCATGCAAACGCTTTTCGTTATGAAAATTACATCCCTGGCTCCGCGCACTGCACATAATAAATTAATTAACCGGAAAATGGGATTAATTAAATTTAGTACGGCACGGGAATGGTTTGCAGGGGGGGAAATAGCGGTTTTATCGACACTCATCAACCTGCTGTACACTTTGAGTTATTACATTGTAATTGTTCGTAGAGTACTAATGATGAGGGTTTATGAATGAGGAAGCAGACATTTTCTTTCTCGTAATGGCCGACCTACCCAGCTTGTTCTGCTCACCTGAAACAAGCCAGGAAAGGGGGAGAAGAGACGAGCTACACAAGTATGCCGGAGTTTGTCGTCGCAAAGTTGGCAGCGCGGTCTCGCTGACGAGACGAGGCGAGATGGCAATCTCGGGCAGACGAAAACATGCTCATAAAACCCAGATAAAGTGGCCAGATTAACTTGTCGTATTCCCCCTCCCCCTTCCTCCCTCCCCCTCCCCACGACAATTTATTATTGGCAAATCTAATTTTCCAGTGGGCGATATTTTACAAACGCGATACCAACTGAATTACATCTGCATAATTGGGTCAGAAACGTCCCCCGGGCGAGGTTTTAACTCGGGGAAAAGAAGAAACGCGACAAGCACAATTTTATCTGAAACGTTACAACATGATATTGTGTGCGGAATTAAACATCTCCTCCACACCCCACTCGGAAATATAAATATATCATTTTAAATACATTATTTTTTTACCCATCATCCCTTTTTTTGTCCGTCAATATTCTTTTCATTGTTTTAATCTCTCAATATCTTTTCATTATTATTATTATTATAGGGTGAAATATGCAGGGAAACCGAAAAAAAACATGGAAAAAATTCCAAAGGGTGGGACAAATCTCAGTCCTTATTTTCTATTGAGTTAAATAAAATAGGATTGTGTGTAACAAGTAAATTTGTAAATAACTAAAAGAACTTGCCAACGGAACGAGAGCACAAATATGTACGGGAAAATTGATTATTAATAATTAAATAAAATAATTTCTTAATTCTATTGAAGTTTATCAGTAAATTAACAAGATAAGGAAGGGGACGAGGGATATGATGACGTTGAAACCATAATAAATGGTACTTATCAGCAGCAGCAGTAATATTGTACCTCTTTCTTTCCTTTCTTGGAAACCATAATAAATGGCATGAACGTGATCCTGGAGAAAGAGTCAACATAGGATAAATAGAGAGAAAAACAAGGTGATGGAGTGTAGGATGGAAAATAGTGGAATAACAATGACTGTTTGATTGGGGACGGATATTTTGAAGGAAGATACTTGGGCAGAATAATGACTAGAGTAGGATAGCACGGGCAAGGAAGGCTTACGGCTAATAAGTATCAAGTATGAGAGAGAGAGAAATAGGGAGGGAGGGAGGCAGAATAATATTTGGAAGGGAACAAGAGTAAGATCTCTGCTAAAGTTTGTATCTGATAAATTTTTTAAGCACCTGATGATAAAAGCAATGTTGTGCTTATAAATATTTATTCATTGTGGCTGGATTTTTCAGTATTTACACGAAAAAGACACATTAAATTTTATTAATTGAGGAGACTGCGGGACAGATGGCATTGCGATCGTCTCCCAACTGAGTTCCTCCTCCTCCTTTTTTCATTGTCGTGGAGGACGTGACGTCGACGCCATTGTCAGGTGGACGAGGTAAGAGGAAAAGTTTTCCGGACGAAACTGTTTTACTATTGGCTCTGCGCTGAGCGTTTTAATCCGTCCCCTGCATTAGGGCGATTGTGTCACCGTGCATCAAGACGGAACAATGGCGGCGGTTCGGGCTAATTAGGACCACTATAAAGGGAAGACAACCTGACAACAGAAAGAGATGCGTGTTGCAAAATCATACTGAGCGAAAAAAGGTTCGAAATGTAGTCGGAGGATAACGTAAACCGACGCCAGGGGGGGTAAAAAAAAATAATTTTCTGTAAAACATGTGTGTCTACCTGCCAGAAATTCGCATTTGGCACATCAAAATGTTTTGATAACGCGTGCCAGGTAAACCTGTGTCACCTGAGTTTGGCAACCAACATCAGCTTGGTATTTGTCTAATTTCAATAACTACCATTAATAGACAATGAGATATGGAAAAAAATTATTTTAAAAAAAATCTTACCACAGAATACTGCACATTTTCTTTTACTTACATGTTATAATTGTAAACATTTGAAAGTTCATATTAACATCAGTCGAATTTTCGTTCCATTTTTTTTGGATCGTTTACAAAAAATTTATTTTATTAACTTACAACTTTTCTTTTTTTCAGAAATGGCTTTGTTTTTTTTTCTCCCCCCAGTGTTTATAGTAGCTAGCTGTTTCATGAGTTGGTATAACGGTTCATGAGAGTCTGATTTAGTAAACAAGAGACTCCCTCGTTTTGTTTTGCTGAAAACTTGTAACAGAAGCTCGCTCCAAAAAACATGCATTTTTGAAACGTTGTGACTGTCGCCAACTTATAAAAAAAATGTGCAACGTGTTTATAGGAGGCAGGGGAGAGATAAATAAAAAAATAAAGAATAAAAGAGAGAGAGAGAGAAACACACAGAGAGAAAGGGGTGGGGGGCAGGAACAGATAGGGAGAAAGAAACAGAAAGAGAGAGAGAATAGAATCTTTGGTAGATGACAAGAGGAGGATCTCTGGTTTTTTGAGTTACGACAAAAGTTTGTATCTGATAATTGTATTACGCTTCTTAACTCGTATGTTATACAAGTATTATTTATTCAAAGTAGATGAAAAAAAAAGTTAACATACTGTAACCGCTCAGACTGCTGAAATGAGAACCAGAAAGGTGGCAACCGTGGTTAGAATTTGGATGAGTATAAATAACGTTCAAAAGCCCCTTTCAAATTTCAAATTATAGATATTCCGTTAACGGTGGAATATAGTTTTTATTGTTGTGGTATTGAGTCCTAAGACCCTCCTCCATGCTAACCTATCTTGCACAAGTCTTTTCATTTTCGCATAACCAGCATATCTTACAACCTCCCTAATCTGCTGAGCGTATTTTATCCTTGTCCTCCCTCTTCTGTTCTTCTTACCCCACACACTTCCCTATACAAGACCCTCTTATTTTTAAAACGTGGCGTATTAATCTATCACTTCTTTTGGTCAATGTCCTCGATATTGTTCGCTATTCCCCTTCCTCATTAGTGATTCTATCCACCCATCTCATTATCCCATAGCACGACATTTCAAAGGCTTCTATTCTTTTCCTTTCTGCAGCTCCTATCGTCCACGTTTTCGCACCCATATAACACCATATACTTAATAGAGACAAATAAAAGAAGAAAATTGAAATAATATGGAAGGAGAAGGACTTTGTGACCAGAACACTCAGGGGGAAGATGAAGGAAATTAAAATAATATGGAAGGACCGGGCGACAAGAACACTCAGGGGGGGAAGAGGACTGTAATGGCGGTCAGCAAACGTTTTAGGAATGAGATCATCTCTGATATTTGTCGGTTTTAAAAATTAACGGACAATGGAGGAGAAAAACGAAAAATAACCAGATGGATATATTATTAAATTTATGTTACCAGTATTTTATATGTAGAAAAATTAAAAATAAGCGGATTAAAAGTGACATTTGAATGATAATGATGAATAATCAGCCACGTCATTTAATGAACCAAAAATGCTGATTTAAAACATTTTTTGTTTAATTTTTTATTAGCGTTGCCAGAGTCATTTACATAGTTAAAAACGCAAACTAATTGAAACAATCCAAAATTATATGGAGTTTTTGGAAGATTGAAAACTCATGTAAAAATTCATAAATAGGGAAAATGTAAGTTTCTATAGAGGAATGAATATTTTAAGGAGGAGAGAAGCCGTCGTTAGTGGAGAGCAATGGCTGAGGTCAGGACCCTGGACCGTGCCACCGCAAATACGATGTCTGGTGTTAAATGAGCCGGGCAGGTTCAATGTAGCAGCCCAGGGATTTAGCCGGAGGGGGGGCTTAAACTCTTTAAAAGAACAAGATAAATGCCCGCGGCCTTGCAACTTATCATTTACAGTGGAGCGTCGCCATTAATCAAACACTGGGACAACTCACAAAAGAGAAATCATCGCATCATCCTCATCAACGTCAATTAACATTTACAGATTACAAGAAACAATTTCACTCGGTGAACATAAACTTAATTCCACTTTCACACGAGACTAAATTTATCTGAAAAAATAAAAAAAAATTAGGATACCTATACATTTATTTTTTAAGAGTATCAAATAAAAATTATAGTAAAAATAGGTAAACTTAAATAATTATTTTCCTTCGAATATAAGGTTTTATATTTAGAAACAGTTACAATTATTATATATATGCATACATACACAAATATATAATTATTTTTATATTTTACAACCAATTATTCCATTTAAAATAATCACACTTCTCTTATTTTCTAAAAATTAAATTTTTTATTGATGGAAACTTAATTTTAAAATTAAAAATTATTAAATCTAATATAGAACTCTAATTACCATGACCTACTATGTCGATATATATATATATATAATATTAATTTTACAAAATCCTCATGCCTTAAAACGTGACCTGTTAATCTATCCCTTCTCTTGGTCAAAATCTTACATATTGTTCTCTCTTCTCATTTTCTGCTTCGAACTTCCTCGCAAGCTATTCTATCCACCCATCTTATTCTCTTACAGCGCCACATTTCAAAGGCTTCTATTATTTTCCTTTGTGCAACTCCTATCGCCCACTTTCACACCTTCCTTACCTGTGCAAATCCTACTCTAGTTATTATGCTGTGCAAGTAGAAGAATTCCTTAATTTCCTTCAAAAAATCCGTTACCATTCTATCAGCCTTTTTATTCCACTGTTTCCCATAATACTCTTCCCCCTTGGTTATCCCTCTTTTAAATCTGATGTAGTACTCTTCCTCCAGAACCATGTTCATGCCATTTATTCTTCTTCTGACTTCCCTAATACCACAATATCATCATCAATGCTTAGGGATTTTTTATTTCTTCTCCTTGCTGTATGATTCCTTTCGCATATTCCTTTTTAACTTTCTTCATCGCCTGATCCATATATAAGTTGAAGAGCATGGCCGACAGACTGCTGCATCCTTGTCGTCCTCTTTCCTTGATTTCTGCTTTCTTTTCTTTCCCTTCAATTCTATTTAAAAATTGATTTGACAATTTCTTGTATATAGAAGTGTATAAAGTTGGATGTAAAGTTGTATTTATATTGATTAAATACTAATTAAATTTACTTGCTGAGTATTGTATTCTTTTAACTTATACAATCTCGCCTCTTTACATGACTTGTGCAAGTCGCTAGCCACGTTTCACACCTTCCTTACCTGTGCAAATCCTACTCTAGTTATTATGCTGTGCAAGTAACAGAATTCCTTAACTTCCTTCAAAAAATCCGTTACCATTCTATCAGCCTTTTTATTTCACTGTTTCCCATAATACTCTCCCACCTTGGTTATCCCTCTTTTAAATCTGATGTAGTACACTTCCTCCAGAACCATGTTCATGCCATTTATTATGGTCTCCCAAGTCTTCTTCTGACTTCCCTAATACCACAATATCATCATCAATGCTTAGGGTTTTTATTTCTTCTCCCAGCCGTATGATTCCTTTAGCATATTCCTTTTTAACTTTCTTCATCGCCTGTTCTCTTATATAAGTTGAAGAGCATGGGTGACAGACTGCTGCATCCTTGTCGTACTCTTTCCTTGATTTCTGCTTTCTTTTCTTTCCCTTCAATTCTATTTAAAAATTGATTTGACAATTTCTTGTATATATAGAAGTCTACAAAGTTGGACGAAAGTTGTATTTATATTTATATTGCTTATTAATAACCTAAAAATTTAGTGCGTTATTGTATTCTTTTTAACTTATACAATCTCTCCTCTTTACATGACTTGTGGAGGTCGCAAGCCTCTACAAAGTAAAGAGTAAATCGTTGTAATCCGAAATTGTGTGGTTGGTTTCACTGATTTTGTAAGTCTTACCTGAATACTTTTTTATCAGTATAAAGTAAATGAATAATATTTGAGTAGTGTGATTTTCCAGGGCCGAATGTAGGTCAAGCGACCATCTTGGATTGGTTACTACGTCACGAGTGGGAGTCCATTTCCCGGATAATTTCCGAATGGAATTGCGTTAAAATTAGTCCATTTGTTTGTGGCGCGTTGTGATTTGCGGGCGGAGTAATTCGATAGTGAAATGGAGGAAAAATAATTTAAATTGTAGTTCCAGGGAGGTCGGGGGACGTGCCTGGAATTAGACGGCAAGACTGCCTGAGATATGCAGGCTTCGTGTCCGGGTTAGGAAACAACTTTGCCAACCCGATTACCTTCCTTCCAACTCGCGACTAATTTCCGCAACAAGAACACAACTTGCAAGACGTTGCTTCCTCTCCTCTCTCCTCTCCTCTCGTCGCTGCCAAACTTGCAGAGTTATGTGGAATAATAATAGATTTGTGGGCGACGACGCTCGGAAGGAAATCGTCATTCTAATCTCGACTCGCGACATGAAGAAACGTTACATTGCCTAATTAGGTTGGCGGCGGAAAGAGGGATGGGGGTGGATTACTTCTCCCTGGTACCTTACGAACAGTCGGCCAGGAAACAACAATTCCCGTAGTGACGAATCATTGAGGCATGCTCAAGCTGTTCCACGGAGGCGGGGCAAATAAAATGGGGAACAGTCTGTTACTCCAGGGTAACTAAGATTCACACGGTTACTAATTTTCAGCAAATTTATCTGAATCTTCATCTTTGAATTTTATATTGTCTATTAAACAGCATTTCTTTCACTTTTGATCATTAAATATTCTTATAAACTAGCCGAGTACCCAACCATGCCCGGGTACTTATTTATATTAACCCGGTACAGTATTTAATTCAACACTAATGTGACTTAAGCGGTACAGCTTTGTCAGGCCTCCATATCCTCTACTATTAATGAAACTCCTTATTTGCCATTTGTAGATACTCATCATGATTCCAATATCGGTAAAAATATTTTATCAATTTCCTGCTACTAGTAAATACCGAGTTATCTCACTGTTAACGTCACCACTCACTACGCTACAATGCACAATTATTCCCCGTCAAAAAAGGATAGACTCTAACCTAAAAATTGTGTTTTAAACTACTTTGTAGTTGTATTATGATGTAAAAAGCAATGAATATTAAAAAACTTAAAATTTAAAATGTACACACACAACCAAGTTTCTAGAAAATTTTCACCTAAGCAATTGACAAAAATTTATGTTAAATTATAATATATTAAAAATCTTATCTTTGGTTTTTTAAGATTTTCTTGTGCAAATGTAGTTTGAAATCTGCCGTGGTTACATGAAACGTAGGGAAACTTTAAGGATTTAAGGAAATCTTTGGTATTTATTATCATCATCCTTCCATATGTTCGCAAATTAGTTTGAAAATATCAAGATTCAGGTCATTAAATAGGTTAAGAGTCTATTGAGCTAACGCTGCTAGGTTTAGTTGAAGGAAAAGTTTATACTTGATAATTATTTCTATGATGATATTAAGTTCCAGTTCATAAAATAGATTAATTTATAAAAGTATGTAATTTATAACATTAGAAGTAACACCAACTAATTAGTTTACTCTGTACCGCAGTTTCTTTCGACGAAGGTAAAACCGAGCGTTTCCAATATGACCCGAGCGTTACTCAAGGATATTATATATATATATAGAATATCCTTGAGTGAATTGCGTAGGGTAATAACAGAAGATTGAGGCTAAGAAGATTATGGAGGATATGAGATGTGGTAATTCTGCGGAAATGAATAGGCTTGCGCAAGGCAGTTTTTTATCAAGTGTTGCATCAGACCGATCTTAGAACTTAATACCACCACAACAACAACTTCATTAATTTTGAACAGATAAAAAACATAAGTTACCCGAGGAAGTCCACAAAGTTGTATATATATATATAATACTTAAATACCTATTAAACGTATTGCGTCCTTTGACCGTTAAAATGTTGATGTAATGGGTAATAAAACACTTTTTCTCGGTCACTGTTTAGAGAAAAGGAGTTTTAATACCCATTTCATACCTATTAAAATTTTTTCTAACTTAAGAACAACGTTTTGTACAAAATTAAACAAGCAGTAAACACGTCACAACCTACGATGAGATTCTCCTGAAAAAAAATACTCCCGGGTCAATCAGCGTTTGACACGCAATAACACGCGAGGCCAAAATAAATTTAAAAAAACCTCAATGAGAGTGTTTAAAAGGTAGTCTTAACGTAATGTAAGGTGTATTTACTTGATAAAGATGAATGAGTTATTCATCGAAACGTCAGTTTTAAATTCTATCATCATTTATAAAATTTACCGGGAAGACATACGATCTTCAAAATTAGACATGTTTAAAAATATCGGCGTGTGATGATAAATTCCATACGTAATTATAATGTACAAATGATTGAAATCGATATTAAATAACCCTAGTAAAGAGAGCTGGATAGTGGGAGGGAGATAGAGAAGGGAAGGAGCGCGCGTATTGACGCCGCCGTCACTCACGTAATTGACGCGCCGTCACTGTTATTAATTACAGGCTGGACTTGGTTTTAAACTGCATCCCCGTAAGCACCGCTCACAAACCAGAGCGGTAATCAGTCAAACAGGGTGAGTGCACTGCTGTTTGTTAGTTAGTTAGTTAGTTACGTCACTCACTCACAAGCACACAGGAGACGATTCACAGAGGCGACATAAAAAGTCTTATTTCCAATTAACAGTGTAACGCGTCTGCTTGTCCACCATAAAAGCACTCGATTAATGACGACTCGTCAGTCTAGAGAAGCTGAACCTGGAATAATATATCACTTTGCGTCTTCTCTTTCAAAAAAAAAAAATTATTTGAATAAAACTAATTAAAAGAAATCCACTTGAAATTGTCAATTCTGTACTTTTAATTTCAGGAGTTTTCGGCCATGGCTATTTTCAACTGTATATTTTAATTATCTCACGTATATATTTTACCAAACATAGTACCAGAGTGGCTGGTACACGTATATATAACATCAGTGTCCAATTCCCATTAAGTTTTAATTAGACACTGACGATATATCGACGTGTACCACTGTGGTACTATGTTTGGTAAAATATATACGTGAAATAATTAAAATATACAGTTAAAAATGGCCATGGCTGAAATCTTCTGAAATTAAAAAATAAAGAATTGACAACTTAAAGAGGATTTATTTGATTGAATTATCATTTTTTTTAAAGTTGTTTAAATCGAGTTGCAGAAGGGAAAGAAATAGAAGCCTTTGAAATGTGGTGCTATAGGAGAATGATATGGATGGATAGGGTAACTAACGAGGAATCTCTTAAGCAGAATAGGGAAAGAGAGAAAAATATGGAGTACTTTTACTGTAGGGAAGGGATAGATTAATAGGCCACGTTTTGAGACATTTAAAATTAGCTTTAGAGGGAAAGGAAGGCAACAGGGAAGGAAGAAAACGCTTTGCAGTTTACGAAGATTGTGTTATTTGGTAGGCATGTGATTTAATATGAATGAATAAATTAATTGCTTCCTTGTTTCTCCTTGTCCGTTCCTCTATTCTTCATACGATTAGTATGAAATTTTGTTGAGTTCTTGTTCTCAAACGAAAGAAGGTTTAATGTCGATCTTTCAAACATTTAGAAACAGCAAAAAAAAATTGAACTGATGGCACGTGAATCCACGTATATATAACATCCATTAAATTTGAATTGGACACTGATGATATATTGACGTGTACCATTGTGGTACAATGTTTGGTAAAATATATACGTAAAATAATTAAAATATACAGTTAAAAATGGCCATGGCCGAAAACTCCTGAAATTAAAAAATAAAGAATTGACAACTTAAAGAGGATTTATTTGATTGAATTATAATTTTTTTTAAAAGTTGTTTAAATCGAGTTGCAGAAAGGAAAGAAATAGAAGCCTTTGAAATGTGGTGCTATAGGAGAATGATATGGATGGATAGGGTAACTAACGAGGAATCTCTTAAGCAGAATAGGGAAAGAGAGAACAATATGGAGTACTTTTACTAAGAGAAGGGATAGATTAATAGGCCACGTTTTGAGACATTTAAAATTAGCTTTAGAGGGAAAGGAAGGCAACAGGGAAGGAAGAAAACGCTTTGCAGTTTAGGAAGATTGTGTTATTTGGTAGCTATGTGATTTAATATGAATGAATAAATTAATTGCTTCCTTGTTTCTCCTTGTCCTTGTCTTCATGCGATTAGTATGAAATTTTGTTGTTGAGTTCTTGTTCTCAAACGAAAGAAGGTTTAATGTCGATCTTTCAAACAATTAGAAACAGCAAAAAAAAATTGAACTGATGGCAAGTTGAGTCGCCGCTAAGGTTTACTAAACAGCTCAAACATCAATAGGCAACGTTTTAAGGCAGAGTCTTGTAAAACTATCGTTAGAGGAAAGTAAGAGGGAGGCGAAGGATGGAATACGTTAAGCAGTTTTGGGAGGATGGGACAGTTACGCAAGGTACGATTGCAATAATCTAGTTTCAGGATTGAATACCACAACAAGAGATTAAATAATGCAAAAATTACTTTAATTAATCTTTGCTATTCCAGAGATGTGTAAGCCCGTCAGCGACATTCCACTTTTGGGGCAGAGATCTCTGTCTTCTCTTTTTCTTATTCAAAATGCATGCAATGAAATTTGAGCAAAGAAGTGTGGAAACAGAGGCAGTTGTTTCCTGTTGCCACTCGCCACACCCGAATGCTGTTCCACTGGTTGAGAAGTAAGAAAGAAGAGCTGCGATTGCTGACCGCGTGGGATAACCAGGAGGCTCTGACGCTGCGCGTTTCTTTTCCTGGCACGGAGATTGATACAGCACAGACGGCGTCGGCGTCGGCGTCGGGGGAGACCGTGGCGTAATGAAGAGGGATCGGATCCTGACGCGAGGAGAATTAATTTCGGAGAAGACGCGTCTTGCGCTCCCTCCCTCTCTCTCTCTCACTGTGTGACTGACGTCGTCGTCGTCGTCGTCCTTAATTGGCACCCAACGAGCCAAGAGACCCTCACTAGCGTCGATTTCACTTAAACGTCTCCTCCTCGTGCATGAATATTACTTAACACAGCCAGGCGCTCGTCCTTACACCTCGCAACCTAATGCAGTCTTCTTCAGCCTGAGCTGCTTCCTTTTCCCTCACAGATATCACAATCTCGGTAAGGGCTTGAGAAATAAACGGAACGGGATAATGGAACACGAACTGAACATATGGAAACGCATTAGTAACATACTTCTGTTTTTAGAAATAATTATAATGCTTCGAGTAAAATATGATGTTGGCAAATTCTCATTCCTAAATAGGACCATCAACGACTGTGGAATAATTTACCTGTGGCAGGAGGAGTGTTTGGGGGAGGGAAATCCTCTTCAAGAAAATAAATTTAGGTCAAATCTGAAAAAAAACGTGTGAAGTGAAGTGGCTGATATTTTTTAATATAAATGTGTTTCCGAATATAAAAAAAAACTAAAGTGAAGTGAAGTGAAGTGTTTCTCTTTTCTCTTTCAGGGCATCCACAGAACATGTTTATCTTTCTTTTTAGTTTATAATTATGTATATTTAATTATGTATCTGCCACCGGGGCTTGCGCCCAATTGTAGATTATTAGAAAATACAAATGTAAGACAATGCTGATGAATTCTCCGGAATTAAATCTACCGTAAATAAACTGTCTGTGTTCTGATTCATATTAAGTTGACTTGGACTCTGTTTACATTTTTTTTAAAGAAACTCCTCAGTCTCGAGACCTCAGAAATACTTTTAATGAATGTTCCGAGTTTTAAGTCTCGGCCATGAAGAGAGTGAGAGAGAAAGAGAGAGAGAGAGGGAGAGAGAGAGAAACTGCGAGCATTCTGGTCTTCGTTAGCACTCGGAAGATTAAATTTCTGAATACATTAAGGAGACCTTTCTCAGCAAATTTGCATTTTAATCGAATAATCGTCTTAAATTGAACTACAGAATGAATTTCAAAAAAAAAATCTATAGGGCTGGCTGTGTCTGGTTCTCTCTCCTCTCTCTCTCCCCCCTCCCCCTCTCTCCCTCTCTGAAGCTGGGCCAAATGGACGCTGTGCATATTTCATGTTATGGGAAATTAGAAATAAATAATTGAGCGCGTAGTCAGTAAAAATTAAAACAGAGAGGGAGAGGGAAGGGGGAGCGTTTTGATGTAATACTCTTAAGGGAGTCCCGGGGCTAATTTCCTGTTTAATTATTTTTTTTTTGGTCGATGCGATTGGGCCATGCACAGCTGGTCCGATGACTGGGAACTGTTTCCCGATATTCCACACGGACTGCAATTTGCGTCCCTCAGGACTCCCGTCCGTCTACTGGCGACGTTTCAGCAGGCTTGCCACCATGTGGGAGGAAAATATACTATATTGTGATAGTAACCAAATAGGGTGCACGGTTTCACTGCTGCATCTCCGAGAAATACGCACCTCTTTTAACACAAGACCTTCAGATATCCCTTAAAAAAACAATAAAGGAGTATAAAATCTATATTTCTCATACATTAAGTAAAATAAGACGAATTTACCACAGGAAACATTAAAGACATTACTCTATTGTCACTAATAAAGAAAGTAAATTAATAAGTACTGATGCTGTAACGACTGTTTATTTTCATAAGTTGATTTTAAAGATTGTAATACTCAATTTTGAGTCATCATTTATTGTCATGATTTGATAAAATCAAATATCAGTCATATTTTTCTTAGGAACTTTCGGCCATATTAATCTGTAATATTTTATATGAAACAGGATTTATGTTCACATAGAAGCAAACATTTCTAGGATTCAGATGATTACGTTGATACGAAATTTCTTATTCAACGTTGGAGAAAAATCCTCCTAAAGTAGATGAAGGTGACTCGGCGCGTGTGAACCATGAGAGAAAAAAAACCAGAGTACAAGATATTCCCAAGGGTGAGCCCCGCAGTCAATCTGGGGAGAAATATCTGCGAGAGAAAACTCTAACAGCCATAACGGTTTTAGGGGAGGTAACAGGCTACTTGAGGGTGATCCTGAAACAGGAAACTCCGCTTTAATAGCGTAGGAAGAGGATGAAAGGGGGGGGGATGCGGAAGGTAGAGCAAGGTAGCCAAGGGTTGACTACGTTCCCAGAGCTATAGTTTAAGGATCCTACCCGGTGTTTCACCTATAGAGATGCAAAGAAAACCCTAGACAACCTACTTCAAGTAGGTACTATCCGAATGACGGGAGACGGGTATGCGGTGGGGTTGCAGCATTCCGTTATCCGTGTCTTCACAATTGGAAACCAGAGAGAGTACGAGGCATGCCCAAAGGTGAGCCTCGCAGTCCAACCGGGGAGAAAACTGGAACATGCATCTTGGTTTCATTTATTTATTTTTTGGAGGTGCAGGCAGCTCATATATTCGGAATTGCCCAAACACACTGCAAGGTATAAGGTTTTCTAAAGTTTCCCTTACACCATTCATCCACTTTTGTGGAATGAAATACTGTAGTCCTCGGACCTGATGTAAATGAATACCTACCGGGCCACGCCGGGCAACCAGACAATACCAAATAACAGTAATCACATATAAGATAATTATTATCTGGAGAAAAAATTTAATATAAAGTTCAAGAATTAGAAATTTAATACGTAAAAATGTTTTAACATTTTTCTTTGGATATTAAAAAGCGGTAACAGATAGTGGGAGAAAATAATTGGGAAAAGTGAATAAAAGCATTAAAGTAGTTACTGCTCTATGAATAAATCTGTAAGAAATGATTCACAAGACAAACGGGAAGGACCAGCAGCAAGACAGACGACAGTTTGACATTCGCCACCACGAATCAGTGATGTGTAGAGGGATAATTCACTACACGGAGGTGGGATATAAAAATAAAAATAGCAAATAAACTCAAACAACAAGGCGTAAAAAAATTCGCCCGCGCTGATCCAAATAGGAAACCAGAGAGAGTACGAGGCATGCCCAAAGGTGAGCCTCGCAGTCCAACAGGGGAGAAAGCTGGAACAAGCATCTTGGTTTCATTTATTTATTTTTTGGAGGTGCTGGCAGCTCATATATTCGGAATAGCACAAAAAGGTATAATGTGTTCTAAGGTTTCCCTTAAACCATTCATCCACTGTTGTGGAATGAAATACTGTAGTCCACGGACCTGATGTAAATAAATACCTACCGGGCATCGCCGGGCAACCAGACAGTACCAAATAACAGTAATCACATACCAGATAATTATTAGCTGGCGTAAAATTTTTTAATTTAGTGTTTAAGAATTAGAAATTAAATACGTAAAAATGTTTAAATTTTTACTTTGGATATTAAAAAACGGTAAAGATAGAGGGAGAAAATAATTGGGAAAAGCGAATAAAAGCATTAAACTACTTACAGCTCTATAAATAAATGTGTAAGAAATGATTCACGCGACAAACGGGAAGGACCAGAAAGACAGACGACAGTTTGACATTCGCCACCACGAATCAGTGATATGTAGAGGGATAATTCACTACACAGAGGTGGGATGTAAAAATAAAATAGCAAATAAACTCAAACAACAAGGCGTAAAAATATTCGCCCGCACTGATCCAAATAGGAAACCAGAGAGAGTACGAGGCATGCCCAAAGGTGAGCCTCGCAATCCAAACGGGGAGAAAACTGGAACATGCATCTTGATTTTATTTATTTATTTATTTATTTTGAGGTGCAGGCAGCTCATATACTCGGAATTGCACAAACACACTGCAAGGTATAAGGTTTTCTAAGGTTTCCCTTAAACCATTCATCCGCTGTTGTGGAATGAAATACTGTAGTCCACGGACCTGATGTAAATGAATACCTACCGGGCATCGCCGGGCAACCAGACTACCAAATAAACATACAAGATAATTATTAGCTGGTGTAAAATTTTTAATTTAGAGTTCAAGAATTAGAAATTTAATACGTAAAATTTTTTTAACATTTTACTTTGGATATTAAAAAAACGGTAGCAGATAGAGGGAGAAAATAATTGGGAAAAGTGAATAAAAGCATTAAACTACTTACTGCTCTATAAATAAATCTGTAAGAAATTATTTCACACGACAAACGGGAAGGACCAGCAGCAAGACAGACGACAGTTTGACATTCGCCACCACGAATCAGTGATGTGTAGAGGGATAATTCACTACACAGAGGTGGGATAAAAAAAATAAAATAGCAAATAAACTCAAACAACAAGGCGTAAAAAAATTCGCCGCACTGCTTTTGCTAATCCAGGGCGAGTGAGTGCTATCACGTAATCCAATTTCCCCCCAAGTTCACACGTGGCTGAAAAATACAATCACATACCGTCGTATTATTTTCCGAAGGCCATAGGATGGAGGGAGAACAGTCGCAGTTGTCACTCAACATCTACTACAAAAAGGGGAAAAAGGAAACTTGTAAGAACTGGGACAACTGGACACTGCACCTTGGCTTTCACAAACCATCAAATAAAAACATGTCGCCAAAAAGGTTTTTAATAAATTATAAATTTGGGATAAACGTTCCACTGTATGCAATTTGGAAATCCATTAAAGCTTAATAAACAATCCCATTTAAATTAAAACATTCAAAACTCTGGAATAACAGCGCACAACGTTTCAATTTTATTCTTATTTAAATATTTACACTGGATATTATGAGTGAGCTGCGTCACTGTCCACTACGATTTTTTATTCGGTGGTAAATTTGAATTTAAAAATAATATTCTGAATATGAATTAGGCGCGAATTCATCCATTTTGATTTGAAGGCCTTTATTCAGTTCATAATAAGTTTCAGAATTATTTAAATAAAAAACATATATAACAAGGAAAATTTATTCCTTGCGGATATATTCATCTTTATATCCTCGTCGTGTGCAGTTCATGTGACCTGCAACTTTTAAAAATCCTCCACCTGGAAAGCTGAAAGAACAAGATTGTTCACAACTACACAACATCTGGTGTACAACATTACCATTCTCCATTATATTTAAATAATTGAGCAATGTTTTGATGGTCTTAATAAAGGTCTTCATTGATATTATACTAATATATACCTGTCTATTCCAAGTGTAATTAACTTCTCAAAACAGGAAGAAAAATCATTAAAGTCAAAACACGATCTTTTCGTGAGGATTGATGAAACGTGCTACACGAAGAGGAAGTGTTTAGCGCCGCACGATAACGAGTAATTACAATGAATTAACTAATAATTATTTATCAGTCAGAAATAAAGTTTAATGAAATAAAAATAATTACAGAATACTGATTATCAGCTACACGC